>JBBBDQ010001562.1:930000-1052500 GCA_037127315.1 Ascarosepion bandense
GGAATCGATTTAAAGTAGTTACCCAAGCAGGAGTTTGTTTTATCATATCTCCCTGCACAACACGTGTTTTTCTTTTTTTTTTTTCTACTTTATTTTAATAAGCATTTATTAAAACTAGCTTAACCTGGTGCACTGACACGAAACTTAGTCATTCTTTGTTATGGTCAGTCAGTTAAGTGCCATACGTGATACACGCTTGGGCGATCATGTCTCTTTCGGGATATGACTGACTGGGTAGAAGATTATCCCGCAGTAGGTTGCCATTGCTTTCTGCGGTAGACTGGCTGTCGACCAAGGCTATAGAACCCAATCTGTCCTACCATTTAACTTCTAACTGGGATGAGAAGAGATAGATTATATTACGTTATTATATTAAGTATAATTAGTGGGGGATCAGTTTATTACTTCATGATAATAGAAAACCGACCTCCCACTTTATGACCAGTAGAAGGTTTAAATATATTTCCATCTATTATATACATTCAGTCAGTGAAGTGCCATACGTGATACACGCTTGGGCGATCATGTCACTTTCGGGACATGACTGACTGGGTAGAAGATTATCCCGCAGTAGGTTGCCATTGCTTTCTGCGGTAGACTGGCTACCGACCAAGGCTATAGAACCCAATCTGTCCTGTTATTTGACTCATAGCTAGAGGCGGAAAAGATGTGTTATATTATAAAGTAGTAATTAATTGGGGGATCGGTTTAATATTGTTATGAAGTAATAAACTGATACCCCACTTTATGACCAGTAGAAGCCTTAATCATTATTCCAAGTATTATATTCAGTCAGTCAGTTAAGTGCCATACGTGATACACGCTTGGGCGATCATGTCTCTTTCGGGACATGACTGACTGGGCAGAAGATTATCCCGCAGTAGGTTGCCATTGCTTTCTGCGGTAGACTGGTTGCCGACCAAGGTTATAGAACCCATCGGTCCTGCTATTTAACACATAACTGGAAGGAAGGGACGGATTAATACCTTTCCCAAGAGTATTAAGCGCGTAAGTGAATACAATGGATTCAACTGGCTTCTCGTTCCGAGCCGATATCCACTGTACCACAACGCACATCCTCTGTTATGGTAATAAACATGAAATATTATACCAAGTATGTCTTCCTAGTATACGTGTATAAAAAGCCTATTGTAAGTATTGTGTTATGGTGTAATGGATATCGGATCTCAAAGAGAAATCGGAGAGACGTGTTCGAATTCCAATTGAATTCATTGCATTTACTTATGCACGAATACCCTTTGGAAAGGTATTAATCCATTTCTTCACCTTCCAGCTATGGTTAGATAGCATGACATATTCGGTTCTATAGACTTGGTTGGCAGCCAGTCTAACGCAGAAACAAAGTAATGGTAACCTACTGCGTGAAAAATCTTGTCAGTCACGGATCGAATGAGACATGATCCTCCAAGCGTATATCACGCAAAACACTTAAAAAGAAAATAATCACCACACCGTAATGAAATCAGTGTCTGCTCGCCTTCTGTTAAGATGAAAGACAATTCAAACTAAACCAGTGGACAATACTGCAACCATTTTGAGCAGTACTAGTACGGTACATTAATTCCTGACCAAACTAATGATTTTGGTCAGAAAATAGATGGGCGTCAGTAACTAGATTAGCAACCTCTTTGGAATGCTAGATGCTGTAAGCTTGGTTGAGTAGGTGATGAGCAGGATATGTTTACGGCATATCACATTGAATACACCGGCTCTCGTTCGATCACCGAAGCTAAGCAACGTTGAGCCTGGTCAGCACTTAGATGGGTAACCACTTGGGAATACCAGGCGCTGTAACGTTCAGCGACGGATGTGCGTTGTGGTGCAGTAGATATCGGCTTGGAAAGAGAAATCGGTGAGCCGAGTTCGAATTCCAGTTGAGTACCCTGCATTCACTTCAGCACTGGTACCCTTGGGAAAGGCATTAATCCGTCACTTCCCTCCAGTTATGGGTTAAATAACAGATGGCGGAAACACATCTAGTGTTGGTGTCACAATAAAAGCACCCTTGGTAGCCCTGGCGAAGCATCAATTATTCAGCTATTTGATAAGCTTATGAATTTCGCTGCAAACTACGCCAGGGTTCCAAATGCACAGGGAATACTGGAGGGGTGTAGTGTGTTCTATCTCGGCCAATGGCCGCAAAACGACGAGTAGGATAACGACTCACTCTCACTGGCAATGAGAAATCGGAAGGCCGGTTTTGAATTCCAGTCGAGTTCACAAATACCCTTTGTGGAAACTCTTCTACTGCAAGTAATGTGCTAAATTGTAGAGTAGATTGGGACTTTTAGCCTTAGTTGGCAACCAGTCTATAGTGAAAAAATAAAAACTAAAAAAAACAGCAGCAGCCTACTGCGGGAATTCCTCCTACCAAGTCAGTCATGAAACGAAAAAAGATAAATCGCCCAAACGGACATCATACTTAGCACTTAAAGAAGGACTGCTGGGTGGATTTTAGAGATAGGTTTTTAAGGGGGTGCATATAATTGGATATGAAAATTAGTTCGAAAATATCGAATATGACAAGTTCATTTGAAAATATCGGATATGATAATTAGTTAGAAAATATCGGATATGATCATTAGTCTGAAAATGCCTGTGAAATCAAAGTTTATGTAACGCAGGCTTCGGGCTGTAGAAATAATTCCACAGGATTTTAATAATCCTGTGATATTGTTTTAGCCTCATCTGAAGACTACAAACTCTGAAAAATGTTAAAGAAAAGTTCTATGATTATTAATATATAAAAATTTATATATCTTTTTACCATACATATGCGATTTACAAATATCTCACTCATTAAAAAAGAACAATAATTTGCGTCGAAGATACTTAGATGGACCTGCTAATAACACTATTACCAAATAATAAAAAACACATCGAAAACATTATACTACACCACCTATCTTTACTGAATCCATTCTTAAAGGATATAATGTATGATTATCTCAACAAAAAAAAAAAAAAACGGTATGTACGTAAAAAGGTTAAAAAATCGGTCAGTTAAGTGCCATACGTGATATACGCTTTGAACAATCATGTCTCGAAAGAGACATGACTGACTGGGCAGAAGATTATCTTGCAGTAGATTGCCATTACTTTTTGCGGTAGACTGGTTACCGACCAAGGCTATAGAACTTAATCTGTCCTGCCATTTAACCAATAGCTAGAGGGAGAAGAGATAGATTATATTCCATTATTTATTAACTATAATAAATGGGTGATCAGTTTATAACTTCATAACAATAGAAAATCGATACCCCACTTTATGCCCAGTAGAAGTTTTAATTATGTTTCCAACTATTATATTCAGTCAGTTAAGTGCCATACGTGATACACGCTTTGGGCAACCATGTCTCAAAAGAGACACGACTGACTGGGCAGAAGATTATCCCGCAGTAGTTTGCCATTGCTTTCTGTGGTAGACTGGTTGCTAGCCAAGGCTATAGAACCCAATCTGATAGATTAATACCTTTCTCAAGCGTAAATAAATGCAAGGAATTCATCTGGAATTCGAACTCGGCTCCCTGATTTGTCGTTCCGAGTCGATTTCCACAAAGCACACCCGCACCACAACGCACATAACGCTGGAAAAACATACACACATAATTTCTACGAGATAAACACACGCAAACACAAATTTACGAATATATATTATCCTCTGGATCCAACATAGAGAAATTGGAAATACTATTCGCGGTAAATGTTCGTTTTAGGTGCCGACGGCTTCTCCCCCTTCAAATTTATCCAAAATAGCATTATGTCTGTGCAAATGTATATGCTGAACTCAAATCAACAATTAGTTATTGAAGAAACTTAACTTTTTTGCTTTGAAAGTCCATAAAAAGGAAGTATATCTTGCACTTTTTCTCTCCCGTAACTCTCACGAAGTCATGTATTTAACTGCAGAATGTTCTACGTAGGCAGAATTTTTTGTCGAAGTTTGGTCGATTTTTTTCCTTTACTGAAACTTCCGGCGATGTACTTCCTGTCATAAGAGTAATAAACGTAGAAATGCAATAGCGCATTAGTTTCATTACCGTAAGTACATCGCCGGAAGTATCAGTAAATGAAGAAAAATCGACCAAAAATCTGCCAAAATTCGTTGCATTACGTAGTACGTCATTCTGCAGTTAATACGTCATTCCGCGGGAGAGAAAAAGTGCAAGATATAGTTCGTTTTTTATGGACATTTAGATAAAAAAAAAGGTAAGTTTCTTCAATAACTAACAGTTGATTTGAGTTCAGCATATACATTTGCACAGAGATAATGCTATTTGGGATAAATTTGAAGGGGAAAAGCGTCGGGACTTACAACGAAAATTTACCCGATTCGCTACATACGTAAAAAATTAATTACGTTTTTTTTTTTTTAACTTAAAATTGGCAACCGTTAATTTCTTGAAACTTCAATAAAAGTGAAAAAAATGGTAGATTGATAAACTTTTGGTATTTGTTTTTTGTCTTTTCTTTCTGTGGATTCCGATTCACATTTGATCCCATAATTATATTTGGTGTCCATAAAGTCCGTGTGCACTTTAAAAAATTATAACTTTATTTGTATTTGTGATAGAAATAATCTGTAAAAAAAATTATAAGATTCAATGTACCTAGTTTTATGTATAGTTATTGAATAATACTTTACCACAAAATTTGTAACCATTAAAAAAATATTTTCTTATTTTCAGAATCAGTGATAAACGATAGAGTTTACTTTTTCCTCAGTTGATGCTATAAATCAAATTGATTCTGAAAATAAGAAAATATTTTTTTTACTTATCTAAAAATTATTGCAAATTTTGTGGTAAAGAATTATTCAATAACTATAATTAAAACTAGGGACATTAAACTTTATAATATTTTTTACAGATTATTTCTCTCGCAAATACAAATGAAGTTATAAATTTTTTAAGTGCATACGAACTTCATGGACACCCTGTATATACCTATATATATATATATATATATATATATATATATATGTGTGTGTGTATATATACATATATACATATATATATATATATATATGTGTGTGTGTGTGTGTTTGTCTGTATATATATATATATATATATATATATATGTGTGTGTGTGTGTGTGTGTGTGTGTGTGTGTACGGACACCATTAAGATGTTCTCACTCGTGAGGGCTATGCCAAACTATATTTTATCAGTAAAACTACTGAAAAAACAACTTTGGCGCTAAAAGTTACCACAATTATACAATATATATAT
The DNA here is from genome assembly GCA_037127315.1 of Ascarosepion bandense. NCBI lineage: Eukaryota > Metazoa > Mollusca > Cephalopoda > Sepiida > Sepiidae > Ascarosepion > Ascarosepion bandense. The sequence continues at coordinate 935,253 of JBBBDQ010001562.1, forward strand.
ATATATATATATATATATATATTGTATAATTGTATAAATAAATAAGTATATATATATATATATATATATATATATATATATATATATATATACATAAACTTATTTATAAATGAAACTTTGTCTGTGTGTGTGTTTGTGTCTATGTCGTTACCTATAGACTCCGAAACGGCTGAACCAAGTTTCTTGGAAAGTTACACAGTTGTACTATAAGCGTCTGCAAGTGTTCTTAGCTAAGTTTTGAGCCGAGGTACCCCGATAAATATCGATAATCGAAAAAAATCGGGTTGTAGAAGAAGTGGTCCGATTTTAATTAAATTTGATGCACTCATAGACAAAGACATAAGAAACGATATTCAGAAGTTGCAAGGTTTCAGTTCTTACAATAGTGCAGAAATTATGATATCGATAATAGGAAATCAAAATTTGACTGACATCCATTTATTTTTCTTTCAGTCTACGGTTTCGCTTTAAATGGAAACAACTATTACTTTTTAGTCTTTCATGCCAACGTCCTAAGATTAAGGAACATTGATTAGTTTTATTACGCAGCTCTCAAGGTTTGTTTTCAATCTCTTGTTTCTGTCTATCACTATCTCTCTAAAATTTAAGAAGTTATCATTATAGACAAGATTTCTGAAAGACAGAAGAAAATTATTGATTATTATTTTTATGTAAACAGATAATCCCAATTTTCTCCTCTTATATAAAGGAACCATTACATTTACATTTATTAGAAAAACACAATATATATATATATATATATATATATATATATATATATGCCAATAAAATATGTAAGTTTCGGAGTTTTATTTTAATATATATATATTAAAAGAACTATTATTAAATTATGTACATATATATATATATATATATATTTGTCTCGTATTTTATGGGTTAGATGTTTTCATAAAATTTTAACTTATCTTCGTTCAGTAAAGATTTGTTTGAAAAATTTTCATAGTGTATATACGTCCTCAGTATATACGCATACAACTTCCTATATTAGCTGAACTATAGTCTTGCTATTAAGCCTTTTTAAATGAATAAAAATGTGCGTTTGATTTATTGCCTCTCTCGTCTTCAATTTTGCCCATTGTTTCGTACGAACAAGAAACACAAAATTGTTGATATTTACAAGATCTGTAATGTAAATGGGAGGCGAATCGATAATAAATGAGTAATCATTCAAACAAATTTCATTTACACTTCATAAAATTACAAGGGATCCATGCATTTCTTTTTTTTTCCGGCCTTTTTTATCAAGCCATTTATCAATGTTATTTTATTTCCTCGGTTGTAATAAAAGTTTGGGTGACTTGTAATGTAAATATATATACTGACGTTTTTTTTCCCAAAATATTGATAAAAAAGATTAATGCTAAATGTAAAACTATATCTACGCCTAATCTAATGGACGAAAAACTGGTTTAGTTAGAAAAACATTTTAATCTGAATAGATTGAGTGGGTTTTAGTTGAAGAGTATTTCAGTACGCTGTAATTACCGACTGTGAGTTGCTCAACAAAAATACCTAGTCAGCCATGATATATATATATATATATATATATATATATATATATATATATATATATATATATAAAGAAAGAAAAATACTGAACTTTAAAATTAAATACATATATGCTACGGTTAAATAAGGACTAGGTATTTTGAATCTTTATAAATATTTCAATAGTTAAACATTTTTTAGATACACTTATTTTTTTTCTTTAAAACAACATTTAAATGTATTATTACAATTAAATTTACGTTTAAAAATATTCAGACACTGTTGCTTTCTGCATCACGTGACGGACGCTCCTCGCGACGGACTCTTCTCGTAACAGACGCTTCTAATTTAAATTTTAAAATCCTTTGTTTCTGATGAAAGGCCAAGGCCGCTCTGAAATATCAAATATATATATATAATAATAGAAATAAATAAATACTGTAAAAAAAATACATTTTAACTTACAACTTTTTAGCAGTTTTTCCTATATATATATATATATATATATATGTGTGTGTGTGTGTGTAAACGACAGTTCAAAAGTGTGAAGCCACCAGCACAATTAGCATGGGATCAACTTCAAGAATCGTAAAAAATTAAAAAAATATCTCTTACAGTGTTCTATAGGAATAATGTGTCACTGCCGACATTTACGTTAGAACACGGTTCACCAGGGAGTAAACACAGTCGACCTCGTTCTCAAGTAATTCCTGGTAGTATGCTGCTGAAATCATGTGACACTTAGAATATATATATATATATATATATATATATATATATATATATATATATATATATATATATGGTTAAATAAAATAAAGACAAGAGGAAAACTGTATCTTAAATCGCCTACGCGTTTCGTCCGTGATGGACTTTTTCGCGTAGGCGATTTAAGATACAGTTTTCCTCTTGTCTTTATTTTATTTAACCATACTGTCCTTTATCTCGGATTAAAACTGAGTATATATATATATATATATATATATATATATATATATATAGATATATATTTGATTTGTTAAATGAATTTAATTTACATTGCGATACGAAAATTTTTATGTTTCAAGCTTTCAATCTTTTATTTCGTCATCAGGAAATGTTTAATAACTTTAGTGAAAATGATTTAAATTTGAATGTAGAAAACAACACCTTTGTTTATTTTTTTTTATCATTTTAACCTAAACAAAGCATTTTAAAGCCACTGTTGCGCAGGGGTTACATAGAGAAAGTGATGAGAAAGAGGAGTTGGTTATAGGAAATATCAGGAGGAGGGTAATAGACGGATGCAAATACCGGTGTAATGAGGGCGGAGTAGATGGAGAAAAGAACTTCAGAGAATGGATGCGAGTTAGTGAGATAGTGAGATGTCTATTGACCTTACATTTAAATTCCTGGAGATTGTAGCTGTCGGGAAAGCAAGTATGTGGAAGGGAATTCCACAGGCGGTAAATGCGAGAAAAAAAGCTATTAGAGTAGAAACTGCGGTTACATTTTATCGGTTTCACTGTAAAAGGGTGGCACCTAGTTGCTAATCTAGTTGCTCGTATAAATTCATAACTAGGGGGCACCAGTGAGCTAAGTTTATTGGAGCAGCAGCCGTGAAAGTATTTGTAGAAGAGGCACAGGAAACTACGTCACGCCGGTGAGAGGGAAACTGCAGCCGAACTGACAAGTCGGTATCTATCACATTACAGATTCTCCGTTGGATTTTGTCAAGAACCCCGAGGTGAATAGCATGGGCACCCGACCAGATATGGCAGCAGTATTCAATATACGGGCGGATGTAGAATTATATATGTGTAGGATGGATTCAGACGGGAAAAACTTCCTGGCCCTGCACAGCGAACCAACCTTCTTAGCAGCGGATATAGCTATGGAGTCGATATAATCTTTCCACTTGAGGTCTGCTGAGAGTGTTAGGCCAAAGAGGCGTAGTGTTTTGTTATCAGGGAGGCTACCCTGATCCATGCTAATGGTGGGTAGGAGCAATTGTCTATGATGTTTAATAGATAGCAGCTTCGTTTTAGAATCATTAAAATTTACGAGTCATTTCTTACCCCTGTCCACCACAGATTAGGGGTCATTCTCAAGCTCGACAGCGAGGTTCGATTTGTCAACCTCGGCGGATTTTTAATCGAGCCGAGAGTAAACGGTGATGTCGTCAGCGTATATGCCTACTTGGGATCTTATTATATCGAGGAGATCGTTAATGTAAATCAGGAAAAGCTTAGGACCTAGAATAGAGCCTTGAGGAACACCCACGTTTTTATGGTAGTTTTGGGAGGCATGTCCGTTCAATACTACCTTCATTGTGCGATTTGAGAGGAATGACTGGATGAGGTCAAACAATTTTCCAGTCATACTATAGCTCAGAGGCTTACAAAGAAGGCCGGCATGCCAGATTCTGTCAAACACTTTGGTAATATCCAGGGAAACATTTCGAGCTTCGCCATTCTTGTCGACAGCCTGTTATATATATTCCGTGATGGTCGTTAGCATATCAGCAGTAGACCTAGTGAAGCGGAAACCATACTGTTTGTCTGAGCAGAATCTGTGGGCTGTGAAATGCTGAACTACCTCGGCGTTGATAATGGCTTTGGACACTTTTCCAAAGATCGTTTGGAGGCTGATAGGGCGGTAATTAGCGGAGTCGGAGGGTTCTCCAGTATTCTTAAAGAGTTAATGTGGAGGGGGAAGAAAGAAAATTTAGATCATATGGATGTGTTTAATTTAACTAATCAGAATGAAGGTCATCTTTGAAAACTTGAAATATAGGTTAGATTTTAGAGAATGTGGAGTATTCATACATGACTAAGGAAAACTACCATATTTACGGCTATACTGTTTACTTCCGGTATACATGTATATATTTTGGTTACGAATAAAAACTGTTAGAGTTATGTGTATCCTTGCTTTTTGTTTTCTTAAAAAACAACTTTACTTTACATCTGTTTTAAAGAGACTTTTAGTATGATTAATATATTTTTAAAAAAGTTTTTAGTTCGGAGTCAATCAGGTGCCATACGTGATACAGGCTTTGGGCGATCATGTCTCGAAAGAGACATGACTAACTGGGAAGAAGGTTATCCTGCAGTAGGTTGCCATTGCTTTCTGCGGTAGACTGGTTGCCAAATCAAGGTTACTGAACCCAATCTGTCCTATTATTTAACCCGTAACTGGAGGGAAGAGACGGATTAATACCTTTCTCAAGGCTATTTGTGCGTAAGTGAATGCAATATATTCAACTAGAATTCGAACTCGGCTCCCCGAGGTGTCGTTGCGTGTCGATATCCACTGCACCACAACGCACATCCGCTTCGGAATACATTTCTTTTGACAAAATACAAAGGAGGATCTGTAACGTGGTTGATACTGACTTGGCAGACCGGCTGCAACCACTCTCTCACTGGCGTGATGTGGCTTCCCTGTGCCTCTTCTACAAGTACTTTCATGGCTTCTGCTCCGATGAGCTTAGATTACTGGTGTCGCCTAAGCACGAATTTACACGAGATACTAGATTGGCAACTAGGTCCCACCCTTTTACAGTTAAACAAATAAGATGTAACCGTAAATTCTACTCCAACAGCTTCTTTTCTTTTTCCCGCCTGTGGAACTCCCTTCCACAAGCCTGCTTTCCCGACAGCTACAATCTCCAGGTGTTTAAATGTAGGGTCAATAGACACCTCCTATCACACTAACTCCCAATTATTCTCAGAACACTCTCATCTACCCATCCCTCATTCTCGGTATCCTTACCCACCTATCACCCACCCTCTGACATTTCCAATATTTAATCATGATTTCTCCACTCTATGTAGCCCCCTGCGCAGTAGTGGCAGTAACATGCCTTGCTCGGGGTGAAACGCTTATAAAAAAAAAAATAAAAATTCATCATATATTCCAAACTTAATTGTATTTCGCTCAGTGATACGATATATGTTGTATTGAGCATTTTTTGAAAAAGAAATGCCGGGGAACTCCGGATTCTAAACCTGTTGGTTCTCTTCATATATATATATATATATATATATATATATATATTCGTTACAAAACTTTTTCAAAGTATAAGTTTAATAATTGATTCCATTCTTTTTTCAATGATTGCATTTTGTAATGCTATCTTTTGTATGTCGCATAGGTTTCGAACTCTCGTAACGTCTTCATTTCCCTTTGTAACTTTATTTGGTTCAACGAAAGACGTTAGTTTTATAAATTCTACTTTAGTCAAGTGACTTTGTAAAGTCAAAGATACAAGTATAATTAGGACTTCAAACAATAGTGCGTCAGACACTTATTCTTCTCCGACTCTACCACTTTCTAATCAGTTTATACGCCCCTATATATGTATTCCCCCAAAATATAATTTTTTTTCAAATTTAAAGTGAATTTCTATTCTGATTACTTAAATTGAACACACATATAAACTTTTATGTCTTTATATATATATATATATATATATATATATATATATATATAACAAACGTATTTTTTATATTTAAATGAAAATCATTTTCACAACAATGATCTAACATTGCCTGATGACGAGGTAAATATCCCGAAACAGAAATTTCCGTGTCGCAATGTATTTTTAATTAAAAAAACAAATTTAATTATATATTGAACATTATTTATACCGATACTCGTATTTAAGTAGATATTCTGTTTTTAATTAAACAGTATTTTATATTTATATCTACCGGCCTGATTATTTCACGATAAATTTTTATGACGAAAATGTGTACTACCCAGCAGGATTCGAACCTGCGACCCCTATTACATAGGGGAAGCATACCATTTGATCTGGTACCGTCTTGACCACTCGACCATGGATAGCCTCTTGATCAGACGAGGTTTTTATCATGCTTATATAACACAATTTTCGATCTATCGGAAACAAACCATATCTGCTCTCTAATGTATCGTAATGTCAAACAAATGTAAACATGTTACGGAAATTAACGAAATTTAACGAAACTTGGTTATAAGCAACCGACAATTTGTAATGAATTATTTTGAACATTAATTTTACGGATACTCGTATTTAAGTAGATATTCTGTTTTTAATTAAACAGTATTTTATATTTATATCTACCGGCCTGATTATTTCACAATCAATTTTATAGCACACATTTTCGTCATAAAAATTTATCGTAAAAATAATCAGGCCGGTAGATATAAATATAAAATACTGTTTAATTAAAAACAGAACATCTACTTAAATACGAGTATCCGTAAAATTAATGTTCAAAATAATTCATTACAAATTGTCGGTTGCTTGTAACCAAGTTTCGTTAAATTTCGTTAATTTCCGTAACATATATATATATATATATATATATATATATATATATATATATATATATATATGTATATATATATATTTTTTTTAAAAATCTAAATTGATGATCAGATTGGTAAATCCCAAAATCCCGATCCTAATTAATATTAATTTCATGAATATTAAAATTGATTAAGGTAGAGGGTTCGATGCAGATATTATATTCTATTTACAGAGCAAAATATAAAACTAAAAAACAAAAATTTTGATATTTAAATCCGTTGAATAGCCATTTCTACGATGAGATCCTTGCTTTTTCAGCAACGGCGAAACGAAAATTTGATTTACTTCAATTCAAATGTGTTATAAGATTTTATACCGGCAGAAGCCAAAAATATTATCCATCCATAGAAAAATAGAATGGGTTGGGATTAACAATTTTGGAATTTAAGGAAGTAATAAAGGGGAAAGCAAACAGATACATATGTCTCTTAATAGAAGACATACCCCTTCTACAAGCCCGAGTCAAGAGTTCAAAAGCCAAAATTCAGCCATATCAGAGGGACAGAAGCGGCAGGGGAAACGAAAGGAAAAAGAAAAAAGGGAAAAAATGGAAAAGCGGTGACGTAGGTTTCTACCATGATTGTTGTTTTTATTTGTTATTGTAAATCGCCTGAACACACCACTCATGGTAGAAACCTAGGTCGCGTAATAACTTGTTTACAAATGAAGAATATTCAAAAGTTCTACAATATAACTGTATTGAACACTTTTTAATACACATGTGTATTGGTTTAATTTTATTATGACTAAAAACTTAGTAATTAAACATATATATATATATATATATATATATATATATATATATATATATATATATAACTCTCTGTTGCTTTGTTTTACTAAGAAGAAAAGAGAATGTTGCATCGATTCAGATTGTTTTTGGTGGCCGACCAACTGGCCTGTTTATTAGAAGCTGGCCAAAGAGAAGTTGTTTTGGAAGTCTGCTCCTACGAAAAGCATGTCTGGCGCATTTTAGTTAAGTTTTCAGAAAGATGACTTCAAAACGTGTTATGTCGCATTTAGTTTGAATGTTTGCATTCGTCTTTTTTTTTTAATGTGATCACCCAGTTTTCTGTTGCACATCGTACGTAATCAACGCACGTGGAAGACATCTTGTTGGGTGGTGCGTTGTCGGTAGTGAGTTCAAGATTCTGCGTCGTAGAGTGGTAATATGTCACTATAGCTGACCTGTACAAATCAATTTTCACATTTAACGAAGCAACGATGTTATTCCAAAGGCTGTGATAATTATTACCGAAGGAAGACCTAGACTTTCTAATCCTTCATCCAATTTCTTTCTTAGTTTTAATTTTACCATATATATATATATATATATATATATATATATATATATATATATATATATATTTCACTGCCTGATGATGATGTTATAACACCGAAACATGAAAGCTTTTGAGTTGCAGTCCCATATATCATAACATTAATAATAAATATATGTCTGTAAAAGTTTACTTCTGTATTGAATACTTTATAAAAGTAAAAAAAATAGCAAACAGTGAAATATATATCCATTAGTTTATACCATATATATATATATATATATATATATATATATATATATAGGGGAGTTATGGTTGGAATAGAATATAAATATACAAGTGTAGGGTAGATATGGATGGAATAAAATTCCGTATTTATTTTATAAATTCTATATAAATAATATCTATCTATCTATCTATCTATCTATCTATCTATCTATCTATCTATCTCCAAATAAACAAGGTACGAAGAAAATATTTCAAACTGTGCTTCATATAAAAATAGATCAAAGAATATTTATTATAAATTATATTTTTAAAATATATATATATATATATATATATATATATATATATATATATATATATATATATATAAGCATCTATGCCAGGGAACTAAAAATCCTAAAACCTTAGGTCCTCTTTACCTGTATTTATACATTTATGTGTGGTATGAAGAATGAGATCAAACATGAAACAGGCTCTTACTTGTGGAATCTAATTATTCAGTTCTCCTATTCATGTATGGCATATCCCTGTTATTGAACATTTTTACATTATATATATATATATATATATATATATATATATATATATAGAAAGAGAGATAGAGATAGAGAGAGAGTGAGATGCGTGTAATTAATGTGTATTGGAAAACAGTCTTTCATTGAATATATTCTTTAACTCCTAAATAAAATAAAAAATCATAGATTGCTGGAAAAACTCAGTAAAAGATTGATTAAATCATCCTTGTCGGCCATATTCGGTATACCGTGTATTTGTAAGTGTCTATTAAAAAAAAAAACAATGTATTTTTATGTGTCTGCAAAAAATAATGATCGTTTATTTCCCTAAAGGACGAGACGGAGAGAAAAAGAAAAAGAGAAGAGGATAGATAGATAGATAGATAGATAGATAGAGAGAGAGAGAGAGAGAGACAGAGAGAGTGAGAGAGAGAGACAGAGAGAGAGCGAAAATGTTAGAGAGAGAGAAAAAAAAAGGGAGAGTATCTGTGCGACCAGTCCTCGAAGAATCAGGTTCATACTTTACGTAATCTTCCTAAAAATTTTCCGTGAATGGCGTCTAAACAATGTCAAATGCCGTTGTCAAACGATGAAAACAAAAATAAAGCTGCAAATGATAAGAATCTGTGGAAAAACATGACCAATGACGCCTCTAAAGAACATAATGAAATACAAAGAATCTACATTTTCACCGAGAAGAACTTTTCTTCCTAGTTGACTTGGCACGGCTCCTGTCCAAATCTAGTTTCAACTAAATCCAGAAAAAGACTGACGTCATTTCATCATGTGTAATCAATGTCATGTATTTAAATATAAATAGGAAATTATTATTATGCGACCCGTTCAGTCCTTCCCTTTAGTGTGACCATCCCACAATTGATCGAATTATACACGAAAAGAAAATCTATTTTGTCGCATTGTATCAAAAAGCGCTCTACTTCAATGAAGTACGCAGTTCAATACTGATGAGGCTCGACTAAATGTTCTTGTACAAACGCACCAAACGCTAGAGACTCGGTTAAGTTCGACTCAGTGAACTGGATGTGATAAACCTAAGTATTCACCTGGGAAGTACAGGTTGCACATTAATTATCTATACAACTTCCGTAATTTATTGTATTGATTAGAATTGAGATCCATAGATACACTTCTTTGTGCGTTAAAGAAATATTATTAAGATTTCAATTTATATAGAGCATGTTATTTTTAATTAGCTTTCGGTTAAATTTGATTATTATTGTTGCTTAATTTTTAATTAAAATGGCAAGACTGCAAGAGAAAATGCAATGTGTAAACTAGTTCATAGACAACAAACTGGACAGATCCAGTAGAGTTACAGTAGAACGTTTAGCATAACGATATGAACAGTCTTGGAGAACAGATTTACGACAAAGTTCAAAAAGTTTTCGTGGCCGTATTTCGTTCCTAAGGACTTCACTGGACTAGGTTTGTTTACGTTGATGCAACTAAACATATATATATATATATATATATATATATATATATATATATATTGCTTTCCTGAGGGCTACAACCGCCAGGAATTTAAATGCAAGGTCAATACTCATCTCTTAACTACTTGACTCTAGTTCTTTCCACACCGCCCCGTAGACCCTTTCCTTTCTCTCCACCTTTGCAACCTGTAATCCCCTCCGTCTCTTGCTCATTTCTAACTGGTTCGTCCTTCTCTTCACTTTCTTCTAATCTTTTTACTCTTATGTAGCACCCTGCACATCAGTGGCGTTACCGCCTTGCTCGGGGTGATATGATTAAATAAAAAAGATATATATATATATATATATATATATATATATATATCAGAAAAAAAGTTAGATATTTTTCCAAATTCATTGGTAATGCGGTATTTTGCGGTCCCAGTCGCTTTTCAAAACCAAATTCATAAAATAGACTGTTGTATGAATTTGGTTTTGAAAAGTGACTGGGGCCGTGAAACACCGTATTACCAATGAATTTGTAAAAATATCAAACTTTTCTTACCTGCTTATATGACTCTGTTAAATTTAGCAATAAAATTTGACATTGAGTTCTCTTTGGAGTCTGTCTCTATTAGAATTTACCTTACCAAATTTCATGGATTCTACTTTATATATATATATGCATATATATGCATATATATATATATATATATATATATATATGTGTGTGTGTGTGTGTGTGTGTGTGTGTGTGTGTGTGTGTGTTTATATATATATATATTTATTATATAAGAGAGAATATATATTCTTCACTTCTCCACGACGTAAGTACTGAAATAAATAATAAGGTAGAGAATGAGTAAACACGCAGCACGAGCTTTTATAACTGGTAGTAAAGTTTAATAACTGGTAGTAAAGAGAATAAACTAAGCCAATTTTGCCTCGCTATTGTCTTTCTCTCTCTTTCTCTCTCTCTCTTTCTCTCTCTCTCTCTCTCTCTTCATGAACCTTACAGGACAGATATATATATATATATATATGCTAGAATTTTTTTTAGATATTCTATAATTTCACGTTTTTTTTAAAGATTATATTACTTTTTAGATTATATTACTTAAATTTAACATTGAGTTCTTTTGAGTTCGTCTCTACCGGAATTTACCTGACTGAAATACCAAATATTCTACGTTATATGTATCTTAACTACTTGCAGAGTCTATTTAGTTATTATTTTGAATATATATATAGTCATCCGCAGACCGATCTTTTTCGCTGTATCACAGCTCATCAGTATGGTTAGAAATGCCATCGCTTCTAGCCAGGATTGAAACCCGACCGAATTGACATCAGTCGGCGATTCTACCTCTTAGCTATGGGCGCTCGGTAGAAGAAGGCAGATTTTAGCGTAAAATATACCATGTAAACATACGCCAGCAGGTGACAGTGTTCTTATTCATTACTAAATGAGCGATGCGTAGATGCTAGAGTAGATACTGTTTTTTCAAAGTCTACGATTCTTCTAGAGTGCTCAATTAGGGTGTGAGAGCGTAAATAGTCATATACATAAATTTAATTTTTTTAAAAATTATTTTAATTTACATTGCGATACGGAAATTTTTATGTTTCAAGCTTTCAATCTTTTATTTCGTCATCAGGAAATGTTTAATAATTTTAGTGAAAATGATTTAAATTTGAAAGTAGAAAACAACACCTTTGCTTCTTTTCTCGCACTTCCCGCCTGTGAAATTCTCTTCCACATACTTGCATCCCCGACTTTTACAATCTCCAGGAGTTTAAATGTAAGGTCAATAGGTACCTCCTAACACACTAACTCGCATCCATTCTCTCAAATACTCATCCCATCTACATCCTTACCCGTCTATCACCCTCCTTCTGACATTTCCCATATCTAACCACTCTTTTTCACCACCTTCCCCTATGTAACCCCCTGCGTAGTAGTGGCAGTGGAATGCTTTGCTTGGGGTGAAATGATTAAAAAAATATTCTTATTTTTTGTAAGCCACTGGTGTTAGTCTCTTTGTCTAGCATAAGAGTTTTATAGAAATATGAATTTAGCATTGTCCTGATGTGTTGCATGCAACCAACAAAACCCAGATGGAAATGTTCTGATGTGTTTAATTTAAAACTTTGCCGATGTTTTCTATTAAACCCTGGGGAGCTATAATCTTTTTAATTTTGTAAAAATTTAAAAAATTGTACAAATAATTTATGGACACCACATATTTTAACAGAGGACAGAATAAGAAAAAGTAAGACATATCTCAATAATAAAAGATGCCCAGACGAGATCAAGTACTAAGTAGGCATCTACGCAGACGACACCAAAATTTACTCCCGCATCAGTAAGAAATCCGGAGTGGTGGACAAACATAATCTCGTTGCTGATCTTGAGAGGGATCTACATTCTGTGGTGGATTAGAATAAGAAGTGGCTTGGAATTTTCAGTGTATCTAAGACCAAGCTGCTGTCTGTAAATCATCACAGGCAACCTCTCCTGCCTCCCATAAGCATTGACCAAGCGAGTCTCCCTGAGAGCAACGCACTGCGCCTCCTCGGCCTTACCCTCTCTTCCGATCGCACATGGAACCACTACATTGAGTCAAATGCTAAATCCACTGCTAGGAAGTTTGGCTCACTGTGTCTAGCCAGGATGTTTTCCCGCCTGAATCCATCCTGAATATATGCAAATCAACCATTTGTCCGTGCATGTAGTACTGCTGCTATATACGGTCAGGCGCCCCTGCTGTTCATCTCAGTGTTTTCTCCAAAGGAGAATCAGTAATGTGATACATACCGACTTGGCGGCGCGACTCCAGCCACTTCCCCATCGACGGGATGTGGCTTCTCTTTGTCTGCTCTATAAATACTTTCATGGCTTCTGCTCCAACAAACTTGAATCACTGGTTCCTCTGCAACAGTTGTTTACTCGTGCAACCAGACTGGCAACTGGGTCTCACCCATTCACAGTTAGATCAACTAAATGCAGGCGACAATTCTACTCCTGCAGCTTCTTTTCTCGCACTTCCCGCATGTGGAACTCGCTTCCATATTCTTGCTTTCCTGACGGCTAAAACCACCAGGAATTTAAATGCAATGACAATACCCATCTCTTAACCACTTGACTCTAGTTCTTTCTTCACTACCCTGTATATCCTTTCCTTTCTCTCCACCTTTGCAACTGTCATCACACCTGTAGTCTCATCCTTCTCATGTTCCTTTCTAACTGGTTCGTCTTTCTCTTTACTCTATTCGTTCTCTCCTATCTAATTTTTCTACTCTTATGTATCCCTCTTGTCTTTTTTCTCTTATGTAGCCCCTTGCACATCAGTGGCGTTACCGCCTTGCTCGGGTTAATACAATTAAAAAAAAGGAAATTTAAAAGCGAAGTAAAATGTTAGGAAACAGGACAACTTTGTTAAAAACAACAAAGAAGAGTTTTTACCTGTTATTTAATACTAGTTCCCCTATCTGCTAATGAATACAGGACATTTTTCTTATTGATGAAGAAAAGAGATAAGGTAAGAGGAATGCCATTCTACAGTAGAATATGGAGACGACGACAAACTGAACATGGGAAAAACGAGAAAGTGTCAAGGGCAAAAGAAACAAAACGGAAGCTTATACTTGAACTTAGAAAAAGAGTTGGAAGTCCTAGGACACGTATTGTGAAAAGTGCGTTATGGTGCAGTATATATCGGCTCGGAGCGAGAAATCGGAGAGCCGAGTTCGAATTCTAGTTAAATTTGTTACATTCATTTACGCACAGATATCCTTGGGAACTGTATTAATCCGTCTCTTCACCCTCTACCTATGGATCAAATAGCGGAACGCCTTGGATTCTAAAGCCTTGTTTGGCAACCAGTCTACCTCAAAAAATTATTGTGAGAAAATCTTCCGCCCGGTAAGACATAATCGCTCAAGCGTCTATCCTCTATGGCACTTAACTGAGTGCTGAAAGAGAGTTTGAAGAACCTGTCGCTCCCAGAAGAAATTAAAAGCCAAAAGAAGATAGGGAAACAGAGAATAAAATTCTTAAGTATCTTTTGTAAATGGATGGCTGAATACAGCGAGGGATACGGAAAAGATAAACCTGTAACACTATTTCGGTATGTGGAACAAAATAATAATTGCATGTGGACAAAATAAAAATTGTATGTAGAAAAATATAATATTATTTTACTACAGCGTAGCGAAAGAAATTATTACTTGTGGCATTATTAATTGTGCAGATTACAATCGCAATATGAGTGGAGTGAAAAAAATATATATTACATTTTTAAAATCTGAAAAACTTGCTGGGAATAGAAAAGAATAAAAGGAAAAATACATTTTTGCATGTGTGTACTATAGGCCAGATAGGGTCGGCATATTGTCAGCCATTATGTGACAAAGCGGAAACAAGTGACTCAGAAAAACACCATTGGAAGTTTTGAGCTTTACAGCTGGTGGAAGTGAAAAATAACGCTAGTCAAAATATTGCCGAAATTTTTTTATGGGGCCAAGGAAGGTCAAATCTTTAATTCGCGAATTTGCCGTGAAAGGATTTAACATGAGAAATAAATGATATAATTACTTGAAACAGAAGAAGAAGACGAAAGGAAATGACGTCAACAGAAATATTGCTGTTTCATTGGTTAAACTAAGATAATGAAACCACTCCACCACATAATGCTAGAAGTAATCTCACTGGTTAAAGATTTGATTTGCATGTAAACCTCGTGTCAGTCAGGCACCTCCCAAGAGAATTTAGGACAGGCATAAAAATTAGAGCCGGAAAGGCCAAAATCACTTTGGGACTTTGGCAGTTGCAGTTGGAGTCGGCACTCAGTTGGAGCTGAGCCTTGGAACCAGTCGAGATGTAACGACAAATAGGGGGCCAGCCGTAGAGATAGTGACAGTTGCCTCCGATAGAGTCCTGGCTGAAGATGTAAAGAAACAGAAAGAAGCCTACCTCCGACCGACCTAAAAGAGTTAAAGTCAAATAACACGCCTCCGATAGAGTTCTGCATGAAGATGTAAGAAACAGAAAGAGCCGAAAAAGACTTAAACTCAAATTGAGTTGTAGTCGCCGTGCCGAGCTTAGGCAGACAAAACGAATTTAACGCCGCCGTCACACAAACACACAATGACCCATCATCGGAATTGCCATAAGGCTTCGGTGAAAAGCTTTGATAAGACATTTTGAACCTTCAAAGCTTGAAAAACTTAAAATCTCCAATTGGAGTGATAAACGTGACCAACGGAGAAATTGAATTGAAAACTTTCGCTTCGTTGTAAGGATAAGAAATCGACGACTATTATATTCTGTTTCTTTTTGCTGTTTTCTTTTTTTTTTTTTTGTATATAAAGACTTCTCCGTAACTTATTCAGGCGTCATTAAATTTATTTATTTATTTGTTTTGTGCCGTTTTTTATTAACCCTAGTGTGCACGAGCGTCCGGTCTGGTTCGACGTGGTAAAGATATGGCTAGCGAGATTTCAACGTGCCTTCCTTGAGATCGAAATTCAAAGCATGGGCAAGGAGGAACACCGTTGTAATAGACAACTTGAAGACCAGCTACTAGAATGACGTCATCACGACAAGCGACCCGAGAGCGTCGTCATATCCGGTTCCGTATTGACCGGTTAGACACGGGCTGAATACGCGTGTCACATTCCGGTGCCGTGTTGACCAGAGAAAACCCTGACCGCAAATGTTACAAACTGGTTTCTGTGACCTGGATAGACCCAGGCTGACTACGCGTGTTACAAAACATACAGTGAGCTACAGAAGTTAAAAAGTGTGGAGAGCCATGAACACCTATGTATTACAGACACAGCGCACATAAAAAAAACGAAGAAGCGTCTGAGGGTTGAATGTACGGTTGAAAATAAAAAGCTTATCGATTTGGAAAACGAAATCATCATGTCAAAGTCAAATTCAAAACTTGCATTGGCATTAAAAAGAAAATAATCAACCACCTCTCCTGTTAGTTCTGGGCAAAATCTGACATTTCTGTTGCCTCAGATCATTTTCCTTTATCTGTGAAGAGAGGGCAGAGCATTTATTGCCCTATAAGAACAAACATAGATAGTTAGATAGATATGAAGAAACATAGAGGGATAGATATAAACAGACATAGACAGATAGATAGATAGATAGATAGATAGATAGATAGATAGATAGATATAAACAGACATAGATAGATAGATAGATAGATAGATATGAAAAGAAAAATAGATAGATATGAAAAGACGTAGATAGATAGATAGATAGCTATGAAAAGACGTAGATAGATAGATAGATAGATAGATATGAAAAGAAAAATAGACAGATAGATATGAAAAGGCGTAGATAGATAGATAGATAGATAGATAGATATGAAAATAAAAATAGATATGAAAAGGCGTAGATAGATAGATAGATAGATAGATCGATAGATAGATAGATAGATAGATATGAAAAGACGTAGATAGATAGATAGATAGATAGATAGATAGATAGATAGATAGATAGATAGATAGATAGATATGAAAAGTCATAGATAGATCTGTCTAAACTTATTTATAAATGGAACTTTGTCTCTGTGTGTGTCTTTGTGTGTGTATCCATTACTTATAGACTCTGAAACCGCTGAACCGATTTTCTTGAAAATGTACACAGCTGTATTATAAGCGTCTGCGAGTGTTCTTAGCTAGGTTTTGTGTCGAGGTACACCCGATAAATATCGAAAAACGATAATCGAAAAAATCGGGTTATAGATGGAGTGGTCTGATTTTAATCAAATTTGACACACTCATAGACAAAGACATAAGAAACGATATTTAGCAGTTTCAATGTTGCAGTTCTTACAGTAGTGCATAAAATCGATAATATATATATAAAAACTTCCATTACACCTGTGCAACGCCGGGCTATACTGCTAGTAGATAGATAGATAGATAGATAGATAGATAGATAGATAGATAGATATGAAAAGACGTAGATAGATAGATAGATAGATAGATAGATAGATAGATAGATAGATAGATAGATATGAAAAGACGTAGATAGATAGATAGATAGATAGATAGATATTAACAGACATAGATAGATATTTCTCTTATACATTCTTGAAAAAAAAAGAAAAAAAATGGTTGATAGCGCCCAAGCAAAACTGACGTCAATTTTAAAAATCGCCTTGTGTAAAATAGACAGTTAATTTGTAAATAATTTAAAAATGTTATTTTTATGTGTATTTAAATGCTGATTTGCAAGCAGTTCAGTCAGTTAAGTGCCATATGTGATACACACTTGGGCGATCATGTCTGAAAAGAGACATGACTGGCTGGGCGGAAGATAATCCCGCAGTAAGTTGCCGTTGCTTTCTGCTTTAGACTGGTTGCTAGTCAAGGCTATAGAACCCAACCTGTCCTGCTATTTAACCCATAAATGAAGGGAAGTAACGGATTAATACCTTTTTAAGGATATTTGCGCGTGAGTGCAAGGAATTCAGCTGGAATTGGAACTTGTCTCCCCGATTTCTCGTTCCGATTCGATATCCACTGCAATACATAAATGAATATGGTGAAACTGATATATATATATATATATACTTTAATCCAAGCGGAAAAAGCAGGAAGGTAAATTCCAAAACCCGATCCTAATTAATAGTAAATGTTCAATTTTAATATTAAAAAATGATGCAGGAGGAGAGCTCCATGTAATAAAAATTACAGAGCAAATATAAATTAAATTAAATTTTTTCAAAGATGTTGAATGCACATTTCGACATGGAATCCCCGAAGTGGATAACAAATCACCTCAGCAACAAATGCTATCCCGAAACTGGAGATAATTTGAAGTAAATTATATCTATTTTCTCTTTTCAACTCATAGATAGAATTGTAAAAAAAATGTGTGTGCGTGTGGGTGTGTGTGGACATGTATATATGTATATATATGTATATTTTTAATATATGTGTGTATGTATATATGTATATATGTATATATATGTGTGTGTGTGTGTGTGTGTGTGTGTGTGTGTGTGTGTGTGTGTGTGTGTTTATGTATAATTTGTATATGGAAATTTTTTAGCTCATCTATACCTAGCAGTATCTTTCATTAGATTAAATTATATGACCTATTTTAAATTTAAATTTTAAATCTCATATCTTTTTATTCCCTTTAAAAATAATATTAAATTTTTCCCCTAAATATACCTTTTTAAATAAAAGGTCTTTTTTTCTAATACTTCAACGTTTTTAGGAAGTTAGGTTTATTTGAATGTATCGAGCGTTTGTAATATGAAAATTTTTTCTTTCTTTCGCTTCTTTTTCCCCTCCCTTCCTTTATCTCTTTTAACTTCCGTTTTGTTTAACCTAATATCAATTCAACACGCCGTCTGTTCAGTTTACTTTACTGTCCTCTTTCCCTTTTTGCGAACCCAGACGATACCAGTTTCCCCACTTTTTATTTTTTATTTTTTTACAATTCTATCTATGAGTTGAAAAGAGAAAATAGACATATTTTACTTCAAATTATCTCCAGTTTCGGAATAGCATTTGTGGCAGAGGAGATGTGTTATCCCCTTCGGGGATTCCATGTCGAAATGTGCATTCAACATCTTTGAAAAAATTTAATTTAATTTATATATATATATATATATATATATATATATATATATATATATATATATATGGGGGGGTGGGGGTGTATTAGAGAGCGAGAGAGATTTTATGAAAAAAGATATATAGATAATAAACAAAATTAGATAGATAGATAATAAACAAAATTAGATAGATAGATAGATAAATAGATAGATAGATAGATAGATAGATAGATAGATAGATATGATAAAACTAAGATATTTATTTACATATGAAAAAACTGAGATAGATAGATAGATAGATAGATAGATAGATAGATAGATACATACATACATACATACATACATACATACATACATACATACATACATACATACATACAAGTCTGATCATATTTGACTGAAACCTTGTATTATATGTTCACCCTGGAAAAATCAATAAAAATAATCAATGCGCGACTACTTATCTCTTTACCAATCAAATAAAATCTAATTAGATAATCAATTAAGTGGATTATGCATAGATAAAAGACGAATGTAAACTCGAAGTCACTTTTTTTTTATTTTATTTCAAAGGAGATAGATTTCTTCAAATGCAAACAGTTGTCGAGATGTGATCACAAATCTAACGATATGGATCATGAAAATCGACTAAAATGATTATTTGAAACTTGTTTTCTTCCGTGGGAATTAATTTTATTCAAATCTATTAGATTTTAGTCTGCGGTGACTTCCATTATTTTTTACACTCTCTTTCTTTCTTGTTTTCTTTCTTTCTTGTTTGCTTTCTTTCTTGTTTGCTTTCTTTCTTGTTTTCTTTCTTTCTTGTTTGCTTTCTTTCTTGTTTTCTTTCTTTCTTGTTTGCTTTCTTTCTTGTTTTCTTTCTTTCTTGTTTTCTTTCTTTCTTGTTTGCTTTCTTTCTTGTTTTCTTTCTTTCTTGTTTTCTTTCTTTCTTGTTTGCTTTCTTTCTTGTTTTCTTTCTTTCTTGTTTGCTTTCTTTCTTGTTTTCTTTCTTTCTTGTTTGCTTTCTTTCTTGTTTTCTTTCTTTCTTGTTTTCTTTCTTTCTTGTTTGCTTTCTTTCTTGTTTTCTTTCTTTCTTGTTTGCTTTCTTTCTTGTTTTCTTTCTTTCTTGTTTGCTTTCTTGTTTTCTTTCTTTCTTGTTTTCTTTCTTTATTGTTTGCTTTCTTTCTTGTTTTCTTTTCTTTCTTGTTTTCTTTCTTTCTTGTTTGCTTTCTTGTTTTCTTTCTTTCTTGTTTTCTTTCTTTATTGTTTGCTTTCTTTCTTGTTTTCTTTCTTTCTTGTTTGCTTTCTTGTTTTCTTTCTTTCTTGTTTTCTTTCTTTATTGTTTGCTTTCTTTCTTGTTTTCTTTCTTTCTTGTTTGCTTTCTTTCTTGTTTTCTTTCTTTCTTGTTTGCTTTCTTTCTTGTTTTCTTTCTATCTTGTTTTCTTTCTTTCTTGTTTGCTTTCTTTCTTGTTTTCTTTCTTTCTTGTTTTCTTTCTTTCTTGTTTGCTTTCTTTCTTGTTTTCTTTCTTTCTTGTTTGCTTTCTTTCTTGTTTTCTTTCTTTCTTGTTTGCTTTCTTTCTTGTTTTCTTTCTTTCTTGTTTTCTTTCTTTCTTGTTTGCTTTCTTTCTTGTTTTCTTTCTTTCTTGTTTGCTTTCTTTCTTGTTTTCTTTCTTTCTTGTTTGCTTTCTTGTTTTCTTTCTTTCTTGTTTTCTTTCTTTATTGTTTGCTTTCTTTCTTGTTTTCTTTCTTTCTTGTTTTCTTTCTTTCTTGTTTGCTTTCTTGTTTTCTTTCTTTCTTGTTTTCTTTCTTTATTGTTTGCTTTCTTTCTTGTTTTCTTTCTTTCTTGTTTGCTTTCTTGTTTTCTTTCTTTCTTGTTTTCTTTCTTTATTGTTTGCTTTCTTTCTTGTTTTCTTTCTTTCTTGTTTGCTTTCTTTCTTGTTTTCTTTCTTTCTTGTTTGCTTTCTTTCTTGTTTGCTTTCTTTCTTGTTTTCTTTCTTTCTTGTTTGTTTTCTTTCTTGTTTTTTTCTTTCTTGTTTGCTTTCTTTCTTGTTTTCTTTCTTTCTTATTTTCTTTCTTTCTTGTTTTCTTTCTTGTTTTCTTTCTTTCTTGTTTGCTTTCTTTCTTGTTTTCTTTCTTTCTTGTTTGCTTTCTTTCTTGTTTTCGTTCTTTCTTGTTTAATTTCTCTCTTTTTTGCTTTCTTCCTTGTTTTCTTTCTTTCTTGTTTGCTTTCTTTCTTGTTTGCTTTCTTTCTTGTTTGCTTTCTTTCTTGTTTTCTTTCTTGTTTTCTTTCTTTCTTGTTTTCTTTCTTTATTGTTTGCTTTCTTTCTTGTTTTCTTTCTTTCTTGTTTGCTTTCTTTCTTGTTTTCTTTCTTTCTTGTTTTCTTTCTTTCTTCCTCAAATGGAAATATTTATCTGTAATTTAAGCAAAATGTAATTAAAACATTTGATTGTTTTCCGAATTGTTTTTCAGTTATTTTTTCTCTGACAAATTCGTCCTGACGAATCATCTTATAATTGTATGTTAGGAAAAAAGATACGAGTTCCGATGAAAATGTGTCCGTACAGGTGCTATAAAATAAAACTACAGCACATACCAATTCAGCATTTAATTTCCTTCGAAGTAGTGCCTTTCTGAACACACAGAAGTTATCCAGCGTCGTTTCCATTGAGGGAATATTTCTGGATGTCTTTTTTTGGTATAGCAAGAAGCTTCCTCGTCCTATTCTCTTAAATTTCCTTGACGTCTTGAAATCTTATTCCTTCCAAGTGGAATTTGATATTTGGAAAGCGGGAAGAGTCGTTATCTGTTAATATGGTGACTGTCAGACGTAAGGAATATCGTGCGTGACTAAAACCTGTTGCAAAAGCCATAGTCACTGATGGAACATTTTTGGTGTGGTGAAACTTTCCATCCTTGCACTGCTGTATTTACTAGCCTTCCCACGCAAGGCCAGATGTGACACATGGTCATTTTAATGTGGGTATTCCCGGCCATATAGCCGGGCCAAAAATATGTCTGTCTATTTTTACCGAGTCGTGGTTCTACTCTTCGGCGGAACCACGACTGGGTTTGTGCTCTCTGCTCGGAAGCAGAGAGCTGACAGTGTTATAGGGTTATAGAGCAGTCATCCTAAGACGACTGCTTCAATGCAAACCACTGCTATAAAGAGCGGAAGTAGGCGTGAATTTTATAACTTACCTCGCATGCACAACAGTGTTCACGCTCAATCCCTGCCAAGCAGTTTCACTCTGATAGCTTTAGTTGATCTAAGCGCCTCTTAGATGTGGCACAAAGCCGAAAGTATGATACACCCAGTGAGAATCGTACTCACTACTCAGTTGTAATAGAAGTTACCTTCACTCAATTGCCGAAAAAACAGCATGTTAAAAGGGCTCAAACTTAATAAAACAAAGATTTCTCATCAACATTTTTATGCTATTATTAAGAGGAAAGATCAAATTTTGTTGTCATTATTTTAACATTATTTTAATCCTTTCTAACACGTTCGAGATTTCAATGAAAATTTCTTTTTTTTTTCTGTCAGTGATTCACGCTATGTTTACGCAATGTGACTATTAAGCAAAACGAATGGATGTGCGTTGTGGTGCAGTAGATGTCGGCTCGGAACGAGAAATCGGGGAACCGAGTTCGGATTCCAGTTGAATTCATTGCATTCACTTACGCGCAAATACCATTGGGAAATGTATTAATCAGTCTCTTCCTTCTAGTTATGGGTTAAATAACAGGATAGATTGGGTTCTATAACCTTGGCTGGTAACCAGTCTACCAGAGAAAGCAATGGCAACCTACTGCGGGATAATCTTCTGCCCAGTCAGTTATGTCTCGAAAGAGACATGATCGCCTAAAGCGTGTATCACGTATAGCACTTAACTGACTGAATATTACGCAAGTTGTTTTTTGGCGTTGAAACACACATTAATTTTAAAATTCTTTCACAAATCAACTAAATGTCTGATTTTAATGAAATATTCAGGTCTTTTTCAGAAATTAATGTAATTATTATTTTCAAAAGTTTTGGTAAAAATATTGTTTTACCTCTGTTATCCGCCACTTCAATTAATTGCATAAAACTTCTAGAAATAAATTATCGATACCAATTTTTTATTCATTAGTTAAATGCAGGATTCATTGAGGAATGTAAATCATGTAATTTCTATTTTAATTACCAGACCATTTTTTCCAAAATTCTGCTCCGAATAGTAAAACCAAAAATGCATTAAAACTACGCTATTTTTTTTAACGTAGATAAAGTTTTAATTGATTTTATAATTTTAGGATATCATATTCTGAAGAAGAAAAAATTCGTTGAATAATGAATTTTTGTTAGAATCTTTTTCATTTTTTTCTTTGCTAACTAAAGTTTCAAATATCTTTTAAAATTTTTTCCAGTGACTCAGTGTTTTCGGTTATTAAATTAAAATTAATTAAGTTATTAATTATTTAAATTAAAAACATAGATTTTGTTTAGAAATCGAAAATTCATCAGCTTAATACATCATCATTTAGAATTAAGATTTTTAAAATGATTTCAAATTTTTTATTATGTTAAATTGCACATTTTCTTTTACTATGGAAATTTATAAGAGACTTATCATTAAAAGGTCACATGTTTTAAGTGTTGCTTCCCTAACAAAATGTTAAGCTGGATTATGTCAACTTTTGGTCACCATACATCCAGATAGATTGATAGGTGCTGTCATCACTTACTTGATAGGTCAGCGAGTCAGATCCTTGTGATTAAGAAATATTTTATTCTTAATTTCATGCCATTAACAAGTAATATTTGTTTTAAGTCGGATCAATTTAACATTAAATTTGATAATTTTTCGAAAATAAGGAGTGACAGATGTATTTTTTTTAATCGTTTCACCCCGATCAAGGCATTCCACTGCCACTGTAGCGCAGGGTGTTACATAGGGTCGAGGGAGTGATGGGAAAGGATGGTTAGATATAGGAAATGTTAGAAGGAGGGTGATAGAAAGGGTACCGAGAATGAGGGTTGGTTAGATGGTGAGAGTGTTTGAGAGAATAGATGCAAGTTAGCGTATTAGGAGGTGTCTATTGACCTTACATTTAAACTCCTGGAGATTATAGCCAGCAATCATGTGGAAGGGAATTCCACAGCCAGGAAGTGCGAGAAAAGAAACTGTTGGAGTAGAAGTTGCGGTTGCATTTTATCGGTTTCACTGTAAAAGGGTGGGATCCAGCTGCCAATCTAGTTTCTCGTGCAAATTCGTATCTTGGGGGCACTAGTGATTTAAGTTCATCGGAGCAGAGGCCGTGAAAGTATTTATAGAAGAGACACAGGGAAGTGAGAGTGAGACTGCAGGCGGTCTGCCAAGTCGGTATCGATCATATTACAGACCCTCCGATATTTTATTTTTGCAAGATACTTACAACCGTGAATGAACTTTTGTTTATAAATTGACAATTAAAAAAAAATCACAAAATTTTAGATTCCAATGAATATAATTTCTATTTAAAATACACCGGAATATTTTGCTTAGTGGGTACAGTAAATTTAGTTATTTAGCTTTTGATTAAGCTAAAATTAAGTTTCAAGAAAACGTTTTTATTTTTAAAAAATCAATTTGAATGTTTTTTTTTTTGTTTTTTTTAATCATATCACCCCGAGCAAGGCGGTAACGCCACTGACGTGCAGGGGGCTACGTAAGAGTGAAAAGATTTGAAAAGAGAAAGCCGGAAACCACATCCTAAACAGGAAATAAGGGATGAGCCTCTTCACCCGTTCAATAGATGTGGGTGGAGTGTAAACCGGGCGATAGTTTAGTCTATCTACTCCGATTGAAAAAATAAAAAAAGAGAAAAGAAGAAAAAATAAGAGTAAAAGTTTGGAAAAGAGAAAGCCGGAAATCACATCCTAAACAGGAAACAAGTGATGAGCCTCTTCACCCGTTCAATAGACGTGGATGGAGTGTAAACCGGGCGATAATTTAGTCTATCTACTCCAATTTGTTACATTATTTTATATTTGCATACTTAATTATTTGCACTTTATTCGAAGCAATGACGTTTGATATCGAAAATGGAGCGGAGGCGTCTATGTAATAAGTCAAAGCGAGACAAACTTGCTAAACATTAAATCACATCTATGTACCCCTCCTGGCGTTAGCTCTGTTAGTATAACAACGTTACTATACATTTATTCAGACCAAATATAATTTTTTGATTTTTTATCCATTATTTGTGTAAAGAAAACACGAAGAATTTTTTAACACAGCGAATTATTCGTGTTTTGTTGATTTGCTCTTTTTTCGTTTAACATCGTATATTTTATTTTTGCAAGATACTTAAAACCGTGAATTAACTTTTGTTTATAAATGTGTCGACCGCTCAAAAAATGGCCAAAAAATTGAAAATTAAAAAAGAAGCACAAAATTTTGATTCCAATGACTATAATTTCTATTTGAAATACACCGGAATATTTTGCTTAGTGGGTATAGTAATCATTTAGCTTTTGATTAAGCTAAAATTAAAGTTTTAAGAAAAAGTTTTTATCTTTAAAAAATCAATTTGAAACGTTACATCGTGTCATTCACTATTTCTTCACATTTTTTACTCAGTCATATCCGTACTCTAAGTACGATTCTTCTTCTATGTGCCTTGTCCCTTCAGGACGTAGGCAATCATGGCCTTCCACGTTTCCCTATCCCTGGTGGCTCTAAGCACGCCTTCTGTTACACTATGCAACCCTCGTTCCGTCAACCACCTGATTAGGTCCTTCAAATATGTTATCCATTGCTTCCTTCTCTCTTTTTCCCTCTATCTGGCCTGTTAGTATCAGATTCTCCAAGCCCTCCTCCCTCATTGCGTGTCCTAGGAACTTCAGCAATCTTAGTTGTAACTCAAGTCAGGAAGCAGTTTGCGTTGCATTATTCTTTTATATCACATGTCTATCATTTTCGAAACGGCTTGACGTATTTTCCCTGTGCCGTTTCTAGAAGTATTTCCCTGTTAATTTCTTATTTATTAGCGTTTTCTCCTTTGGTGGCCGAACTTTATGTGCTTAAGCAGACTACTATGTGGATAATTAAGTCTCATCATCTTACAGTTGAACTGGCTTTATGCAACCGAAAGTTCTATACTAACATTTTCTTCTCTCATTTTTCTCCCTTTCGCCTTATTGTTTTCAAAACTTTGATTCTCAAAAATTTAAATTCAATTTCGATCGTTTTCTTCTGTCTCAGTTCCTGTTATTTTGTTGTTCTATCTCCTTAACAATGTTTTCTTTCGTATTTATTTCTGAGATGAGTAATTTTCAATAATCATGGAATTATTTCGAACTTTGCTTATCGTAGTGGATATAGTATTGGATATAGTATACATGTGTTAGTATCGTCTAGTGGTCATGAGTTCGATACTTGGACTTGTTACTGAGAGTACCAAGTTCAAACATCAAAGAACAATAACTGATTTCACAGGATATTTCACTACAATCAACGAGATAATTCACATCAGCCAATCTATGGACACCTGATGATTACCAGAGGGTACTTGGTCGGAACGTTGTGTCTATTATCTAAACTTATTTATAAATGGAACTTTGTCTGTGTGTGTGTCCGTTACCTATATACTCCGAAACGGCTGAACCGATTTTCTTGAAAATTTACGCAGTTGTACTATAAGGGTCTGCAAGTGTTCTTAGCTAGGTTTTGTGTCGAGGTACTCCCGATAAATATTGAAATAATCGAAAAAGTCGGGTTATAGAAAGAGTGGTCTGATTTTAATCAAATTTGATACACTTATAGACAAAGACATAAGAAACAATATTCAAAAGTTTCAATGCTGCAGTTCTTAGGATAGTGCAGAAAATCGATAATATATATATATATATATATATATATATATATGTATATAAAGCAAGATGTTTGTGTGTGTGTCTGTTTATCTGCCTGTATGTCTGTATTTTCTTAGCCCTTTTATTTTAGTTTTTGCTTCGGGTTTGGCTCTAAGTAGGTATAATTGTAGTTCTTAGTCTCAGCCAAGATACCATTTACTCAGAGGACTTTTTTAACCTTTAAAATTCAGTTTACAACAACAAAGAATTATTTGATATCTATACCAGGAAATTGAAATTCATTTTTCTTTCAGTCTACGGTTTCGTTTTAACTGGAAACAACTATTGCTTTTTAGTCTTTCGTGCCAACGTCCAAAGCGTCTGAGCTCCAGGACCAATGATTAGTTTTAAAGCTTTCATTACACCCGAGCAACGCCGGGCTATACTGCTAGTATATATATATATATATATATATATATATATATATATATATATATATATTTATATTGAGTGCGATTGGTAAATTGTCGCAGTTATTTTATTATTTCAAATATTTTTTTAGGCTGAATGTGAGCTCCAGGACCAATGATTAGTTTTAAAGCTTTCATTACACCCGCCCGAGCAACGCCGGGCTATACTGCTAATTTATGTAGACGTTTGTACATTATTCCTTATTTCCACTAGTTCTAATTTTAATTTCGCGCTTGCACGATGTTTGCTTTTGGTTTTGTCGATTGCAAATATGGTAGAGTTAGTTGGGCACCGTCTGTAAGAAAAAGAGCATCATAGCGCAATTCGCTCCCCAACTATGTTCGCGCCTGAAGCTTCAATACGAACATTTTCAAGTGTCATCCTCCACCTCTACAAGAAACGAATCCGACCGTAAATGGAAGACCACTGCCTTTGACATTCATTTTTCTTTCAGTCTACGGTTTCGCTTTAACTGGAAACAACTATTGCTTTTTGGTCTTTCGTGCCAACGTCCAAAGTGTCTGAGCTCCAGGACCATGGATTAGTTTTAAAGCTTTCATTACACCCGAACAATGCCGGGCTATACTGCTACTAACACATACATCAACCAAGATGAGAACAGTCAGTTAGTTAAGTGCCATACTTGATACACGCTTGGGCGATCATATCTCGAACTAGACATGAGTGACTGGGCAGAAGATTATCCCGCAGTAGATTGCCATTGCTTTCTGCGGTAGACTGGTTGCCGACCAAGGCTATAGAACCCAATCTGTCCTGTTATTTAACCCAAAACTGGAATGATATTTGCTGGAATTCGAACTCGGCCCTCCGATTTCTCGTTCCGAGCCGATATCCACTGCGCCACAACGTACAAGATGAGAACAACAGTTCGAAATAATTCCAAAGATTAATGTTTTCTTTTTTCTTATGTTCTCTTATATTCGGTAATCCATTGTGCTTTAGTAGTTGTATTGCCTTTTTTATGGTAAGATAATTTTTAAAAAATCTAATGAAGAAGGAAAGACTGGTATATTTGACACTCTCATGACATATTGAAGTCAAGAGTGACAGAGAGAAGCAGCGAGTAGCCTCACTAAAATTCTTCTGCAAATGGATGCGAGAATATAATAATGGTGTTAGTAAGCGGGAAAGAAACATCGCTTAATGCTGTAAAGATTAGGACATTATGAAGTGATTGCGCAGGTATTTTTGGAATACATCGCATGAAGAAGCAGAAATAAATTTTGGTACTTGCAAATTAGCGGGTCAATTTAAAACAAAAATGAGCTTCATGGCTTTTAAGAAAACCTTAGTCGCTTAAACGTGCCACACATTGTTGTTGGGTTATTTAATGTCGAAATCAGTTCTTTTTTGTTAAATTTGTGTCAATAGGTATTTACTTGGTTGGGAGTAGGAAAACATTGTTACTTTATATAATTGCAAACTTAAATATAATTGTTTGGCGAATGGAGTATTCACAGTATGACACGGTTTTTGTCCTTAGGAAACAATTGTTTTTCCTATTTGCTTACTCCTAGAAAGTTTGAAAAATGACTTTTGCCTCCAAAATTTATTTTTGTGACAGGAATAATGATATTTCTAAAATACACCTATTCCTACTGGGATAACTGCCGAATAGGAAAATTCTCCTTCACGCAAAGAAGGAACAATACGATTAATAATTCAAAAGTAGCATTTATTTATTCTAGGTTATATATATATATATATATATATATATATATATATATATATATTAGTTTTTTATTAGATAAATTACATGTGTCGGATGATCATTTCGGCGAAATAAATTCGCTTCTTCAGCAATGTTTTTTTAATACAAGGAAGTATCATTGATTTTTTTATTATAAAAAAAGATTACTTTTGACTGGATCAGTTTTAATATTTATTTTCAATTATTAATATTAATAGGATCTCTCTTGGGAATTTACCTGTATGCCACTTTCTTTTGCTTTATATACCCGTACTAATGCGCTATGATACAGCGCAATATATCTGTCTATGATGACTATTTACGCTCTCACACCCTGATTAAGCACTCTGGAAGAATGGTAGACTTTGAAAAAAAAACAGTAACTACTCTGGCATCTACATATCGTTCATTCAGTAATGAATTAGAACACTCTCAGCTATTGGCGTGTGTATACATGATACATCACTCGCTAAAAGTCTACCTCCTTCTACAGAGTGCCCATAGCTCAGAGATAGAATCGCCAACTGACGCCACTTCGGTCGGGTTTCAATCCTGGGTAAAAAGCAATCGGATATCTTACCGTACTGATGAGCTGTGATACAGCGAAACAGATCTGTCTGCAGATGACTATATATATATATATATATATATATATAGGACATAGATTATATTTGTAGCAAGACAATACGAATTAGGACAAAAGTAATCTTTATATTTGCTTTAATAAATTCCCTCGGAGGACGAAACGCATCAGCTAAAATACGTATTCCTTTTATCTTTATTCAAGCACACACACACACACACACACACACACACACACACACACACACACATATATATATATATATATATATATATATATTGCAAAATTATACATGCAAATATTTTGTGTTAAGAAGATGATTACCTAACAGTTAATTAAGCACTTTGATATTAAAGAATTACTTTTTAGAAAAATAAATAACGTCAATTAAGGTTATTATGAGATCATTATCTTCTGCAGGAAATATATCATCATAGTTTATTTCCTAATTATATTCTAACGATAATTTTTTTTGCTAAGCACTTAAACACTTTGCATAAAGAGGCATTTGACGATAAAACTTGAGTGCTTCTCTTTATATATATATATATATATATATATATATATATATAATATGGTTTTTAATTAATTAAAACTTAATCAGCATTTAATTAAATCTCAGTTAATAACTCCTGCTGATGCTCACTAACAAAATGTGTGTCAAAAGATCGAACATTAAATATATAGCGAAAGAAATGAAAATAAAAAAAAATATATAAGATAGACGCATACAGCCCACGAAAGGAGCAGTGCACTTTGATCTCATAACCACAGTGACACTCTGTTATGGTGAAACACACCTATTCCTCAGATAATGGACTCTCCCTCCTATATTAATAAGAATTAATAGGAAGTTAACAGGGTTAGTACTTGGGAAGTTCATGGAAGTTCATTCGACTTCTATTGGAGTTCAGTAGAACGACTAGGCAGTTGATATTAGTTGTCAGTTAGCCGAATACTAAGGGGTCAGCTTTCAATGGAAGATTACCAAGTTCTTAAAAGTTTGGGTACGTTAAGTCGATTAGCAAACCGACATAGCACAATTATAAATTTAAGTGCGAAAACTACAGCACAACACACTCAAAAATTGCTGTTTCCATGCAATAATTACTCCTCTCTCTGTACTGAGAATATCTATAAATGCTTCTCGCCAATAATGAGTACTCTTCACTTACGAACAAAGCATCTCACTCACCACCTGGTCTCTCTCTCTGCACACACACACACACACACACACACACACACACACACACACACACACACACACACACACAATACACACACACACACACACACATATATATATATATATACTAGCAGTATAGCGTGGTGTTGCTCGGGTGAAATAAAAGCTTTAAAACTAATCCATGGTCCTGAAGCTCAGAAGCTTTGGACGTTGGCACGAAAGACTAAAAAGCAATAGTTGTTTCCAGTTAAAGCGAAACCGTAGACTGAAAGAAAATTGAATGGATGTAAGTCACCTTTTGATTTCCTGGTATCAATATCAAATAAGTTCTTTTCGTCGTAAACTGAATTTTGAAGGCTAAATAAGCCCTCTAAGTAATTGTATAATGGCTGAGACTAAGAACTACAATTATACCTACTTATAGCCAAACCTGAAGCAAAAACTAAAATAAAAGGGCTAAAAAAATACAGACATACAGGCAGATAAACAGACACACACACAAACAGCTTGCCTTTTATATATATATATATATATATATATTATCGATTTTCAGCACTATTGTAAGAAATACAACATTGAAACTTCTGAATATCGTTTCTCATGTCTTTGTTTATGAGTGTATGAAATTTGATTAAAATCGGACCACTCCTTTTCTAACCCGTTTTTTCGATTATCGATTTTCGATAATTGTTGGGCGTACCTCGACAAAAACCTAGCTAAGAACACTCGCAGACGCTTATAGTACAACTGTGTAAATTTTCAAGCACACACACACACACACACACACACACACACACACACACACACACACACAAAAGCACATAAACACAAAAGCACATAAACACACAGACACAAAGTGCCATATATAAATAATCAAAGACATTTTCGATAAACCACCCATAAATGCAATAAAACAAACACCCAACCTATCAGCTATCGTCTCTTCTACCAAATATCTAAAAAATACAAACCTATCAGGGAATTTCACATGTCAGAAATCCCGTTGTTTAATTTGTAAACACTTAGTAAACGACGCAGTATTTTCTCTACGCAAAACCAACATCAAATTGCACACACCACGCCTCACCTGTGACAGCCAAAACATTATGTATTTTCTCTTCTGTTCAATATGTCCAAAAAGTGGATATATTGGTGAATCTGGAAATAGCTTTAGATCACGTTTCAATAATCATAAACTTAGCATACAATATTCCCCCACAGCCCAACACATCAATCAACCGGGACACACATGAGAAAACTGCAAATGTTTACTAATAGACTCCGATTTTAGTTCTACACACTCACGCAGAAAGAAAGAAAAATACTGGATTTTAAAATTAAATACACACAGGCTAGGGTTAAATAGGGACTTAGTTGTTTTGAATCTTTATAAATATTTCAATAGCTAAACATTTTTTAGATACACTGAAATTTTTTTTCTCTAAAACAAAATTTATAAGTATTATTAAGGATCGGTTTACGTTTACAAATATTTAAAAAAATCTGTCGCTTTCTGCGTCACCTGATGTAAACAATCTCTCTACGAACGCTCTCGCGAAATATGTTTCTAATTTAAATTTTAAAATCATTTGTTTCTGATGAAAGGCCAGGGACGGTCTGAAATATCAAATATAATAATAGA
The DNA here is from genome assembly GCA_037127315.1 of Ascarosepion bandense. NCBI lineage: Eukaryota > Metazoa > Mollusca > Cephalopoda > Sepiida > Sepiidae > Ascarosepion > Ascarosepion bandense. The sequence continues at coordinate 967,566 of JBBBDQ010001562.1, forward strand.
AATAAATAAATACTGTCAGAAAAATACATTTTTAAACTTACAAATTTTTAATAGTTTTTCCTATACATATTATTAAGACAGTATACGTGGATCATCACTATGTATATATATATATATATATATATATATATATATATATATATATATATACGCTCTCACACCCTGACTGAGCACTCTGGAAGAATGGTAGACTTTGAAAAAACAGTTGTTACTCTAGCATCTACTCATTGCTCATTCAGTAATGAATTAGAGCACTCTAACTATTAGCGTATGATAAATAAATAACAGAACATATGTAGCAGAATAACAGAACATAACAGAACATATATCAGAATAATAGAACATCGGAATAACAGAACATATATATCGGAATAACAGAGCATATGTATCGGAATAACAGAACATATATCGGAATAAGAGAACATATACATCGGAATAACAGAATATATATCGGAATAACAGAACATATATATTGGAATAACAGAACATATATATCGGAATAACAGAACATATGTATCGGAATAACAGAACATATATATCGGAATAACAATATATATCGAAATAACAGAACATATATATTGGAATAATAGAACATATATATTGGAATAACAGAACATATGTATCGGAATAACAGAACATATATATCGGAATAACAGAATTTATATCGAAATAACAGAACATATATATTGGAATAATAGAACATATATATCGGAATAACAGAACATATATATCGGAATAACAATGTATATCGAAATAACAGAACATATATATTGGAATAATAGAACATATATATTGGAATAACAGAACATATGTATCGGAATAACAGAACATATATATCGGAATAACAGAATTTATATCGAAATACCAGAACATATATATTGGAATAATAGAACATATATATCGGAATAACAGAACATATGTATCGGAATAACAGAACATATATATCGGAATAACAATATATATCGAAATAACAGAACATATATATTGGAATAATAGAACATATATATCGGAATAACAGAACATATGTATCGGAATAACGGAACATATATACAAAATAAAAGTGTTATCATTCAGCAGATAGAAGTGTCCGTTTGAACTGTCAATTAAATAAATACTAACCTGCGAGACTTCCTAATGGAGGCAGTGTACTGCCTCCATTAGGAAGTCTCGCAGGTTAGTATTTATGAAGGAGGAAGAGTTCATTCCAATATAGATAGAGCACCATAACAGTAATACAACATGTGCTATAGATAAAGATCATGAAATCAAGTATGTGAATCACTTGCTAGCAACTTGAAGTCCACCTTAAACAAATATACTCCACTGAAACTTTTCTTTCATCCTCAACCAACTCTTCTGACGATAGGGAATGAATGACGGGATAAGGTTTTTGATGACGCTGGAAGGTTATAGTCCCAAAGCTGCCCATCAGCGACTAATGTAATCGCCAACGTAAACATTATAAAGGAAGCGATCAGCAAAAAAGAAGTCAAATTCTTGGATATGAGATAAAGCCGACAAAGGGTTTAATGTAAATTCGCTCAGATTGTATGGAATGTAAACAAACCCGACCGAAGACAATATTACGGAATTATACAGACATTTATGAAACTGGCATTAACCAACATATTTGAATTTTTATTTGTTTTAAATTAATACTTTTTTTTCAATGGATACTCATATTTAAGTAGAAGTGGTAAGACACATCTGGTCTAAAGACGGCAATTCCCCGGCCTTGGGAGTATGCAGGTTCGATTCCTGCCGGAAAATTGACAATTTTCAACGATTTCTCAAACAATTAAAGCCAGTGGAAATTATAATGTAATGTTTAAAACTATATATATATATAAGTATCAATTGTACATTGCGACATGGAAATTTCTATGTTTCGAGATAGATTCTCATCATCAGGTAATGTTGATGTAGTTGTGCAGATGATTTACATATAAATGACAAAACTTTTGGTTTGCTGTGAATGTATATACACAGACTTTCCAGTCAAATACAAGTATTCATTAAAAAATAATAATGTTAAACAAATAAAAATTCAGATATGTCGGCTACTGCCAGTTTAGTAATTTTCCATATAATTCCGTATCATACACACATACACACACATATATATATATATATATATATATATTAGTCATCCACATACAAGCCTGTTTCGTTGTATCACAGCTCATCAGTGTGGCTAGACGCATCCACTTGCTTCTGGCTGGGATCGAAACTCGACCGATTTAGTGTCAGTCGGAGTCGCTAATCCTTAAGCCATAGAACCAAAGAAGGGTAATTTTAACGTGTTGTATATACGCAGTGTATACACACGCCAGTCACCGAAAGAACTCAATTCATTTCTGAAGAGTCACGCTTATATAGCGGAAGTGAAAACTATACTACCGGCCATAATTATTACGTCACCCCAGTATTTTAAAAAAATTAAGTATTTTTTAGTATTTATTGCCCAGTAATTAATTGTAAATGAAAACAGAATGATTCTTTTGTTAATATTCCACAAAAACATGTGCATCAAATGTAGTTATAAATATTTGATCATTACTTATATTGCAGTTTTATCAATAAAAGAATGAAGAAAATTTAGGGTGATTCGGACGAGTTCATCTTTGCTTCATTGCCTTGTAAACTTTGCAATTAATAATAACAAAAGTACCATTCTATTTTCATTTGGCAATAAATACTAACAATATTATGAAATACATCATTTGTTTAAAAAAAATGGGTGGCTTAATAATTATGGCCGGTAGTGTATATGATATAACATAATTCAGGGTATGTTAAATTTATAGGCATAAGTATTCAACATCTGGTACAAGATCATATGTAAATATAAAAAGAGACGTTAGTATTTCGAAAATTAGTTAATTTAATCTTAAATTAATCTGATTTACACATGTATTACTTATTTATAGCATGAAATTTAGATCAAAACTATTTTTAAACACAGAGTTGAATTTTCTAACCCTTTCACCGCATTTGAAATGTGTTGACAGATTGACAGATGCAAGATAAAATAAGATAAGTGTATGGCAATCACAAATGACATAATTGTACAATTTTTTCCTGTAGTGGATGGTGACAATCGTTATGTTTCAAATTAGTCTATGAGCTCTTCACTTGAAGTACTTGTGCATCTATACATACTTTCTCTGTTTGCTGTGAGTTAGAATAAAAAAAAAACAAACCTCTATGCTAAGAAAAATTGTTTGGGCTCCCTGAGGAGACTTCATAGTTGTCCGCGATTTTCTCTTATATATATATATATATATATATATATATATATATATATATATATATATATATATATTGGATAAAGAAACAGGGTTGTTCCAACGAGAGAAATTGGTATAGAATAAAAAGTGTGAGAAGCCGTGAACGTTTTCTTTAAAGTGTATATTTATTGTTTTTGTTATTATACATGTTATGATACATTAAGTGTCTATAATGGTATTTGTGACGCTACACGTGTTTCGACTCTAAAATTGAGTCTCTTCAGGCGAATAAATTTGTGGCTTTATGTTACAGAAGGAACTCGATAAGTAAAGCCACAAATTTATTTGCCTGAAGAGAGTCAATTTTAGACTCGAAACACGTGTAGCGTCACAAATACCATGAAGCAAACTTAATGTATCATAACATGTATAATAAGAAAAATAATAAATATACACTTTAAAAAAAACGTTCATGGCTTCTCACACTTTTTATTCTCTCTCTCTCTCTCTCTCTCTCTCTATATATATATATATATATATATATATATATATATATATATCATTTTGAAAGGATTTATTTTCGCAACCTAGTTCTCAACCTTTGGGTATCTCCAGGTAATTTACAGTAACTGATATTACCGTTTTTTACACGCTTGGACAGGGGTTTTTACGAACGCACGATTGAAATTTTCAAACAAACGAAGATCTTTCAAAATTAGGGAGGAGTTTTGAAGGATATTAGAACACTTTAATCCATGTTTGTATGATCTTAGTAATATAATCATACCTTTAAATACTTACTAGAATCATACAAACATGGATTTAGATAAAATGGCGTCTATTTTTTTAGTGTTTTTTTTCTTATAGCCAAAAAATTAAAAAATTAAAAGTAAAGTAAATGAACGATAAACCAGACCTTTAAAAAGAGTTACAGTAAAAAACAAATTAATGCCCAGTTTAAAGTCAAAGTGTGGTGAGGCGGGGAATAAAATCAGTTTAATGTATAAAATGTAACAATGAAAGAAAATTAATGAAGAAAGACTGGCTTTTAACAGAAACAAAAAATTGCAAAAAGATTTTTTTTAATCTTTTTGCAATTATTTTATTTACTTACTTTTTAGTAAGTAAATAAAATAAAATAAATTCAAAACAATGAAACATAAAACAACGTAAATGGAGAGTATTTTCTAAATTAAACGTTTAAAAAGTTCCAAAATCATTGCAAAAACAAAGAAGTTTGAAAAATAAAAATTAAACGCATGTGCAACAAAAAACAAAAAAAAAGGATTGCCTATCAAAATAAAATGGCCGAAATTAACCGAAAAATAAAGGTAAATTTGAAAGAATTTCGAGCGCAAATAAAAATTAAACTGCAAAAATTGTCAAAGACTAGAGTTTAAAAAATAAGTAAATCAAATCTTAAAAAGAAAGGAAATCGGAACGAGAAATCGGGGAGCCGAGTTCGAATTCCAGTTGAATTCATTGCATTCAATTACGCGCAAATACTCTTGGGAAAGGTATTAATCCGTTCCTTCCTTCCAGTTATGGGTTAAATAAAGGACAGATTGGGTTCTATAGCCTTGGCTGGCAACCAGTCTACCGCAGAAAGCAATGGCAACCTACTGTGGGATAATCTTCTGCCCAGTCAGTCATGTCTCTTTCGAGACATGATCAGCCAAGCGTGTATCACGTATGGCACTTAACTGACTGACTGACCCGGACATAATTCTTCACTATAAGATTGTATATATTGATTCCTACTAACAGTATTCTTGACTTCACTAACCTGTGTTCCAGTTTGTATATTTTCTATTTTCAATATAACTTACATTTTCTATCTGTGTTTGTTTTGTGTGGTTTCTCAACCAGAATCCACAACACTGACAAAATCAGGTGGACTTTTCCAGCAGGTTCTTTCACCGTAGCTTTATAACTATTGGCAGTATTGAGTTCAAATAATAGCCTCGGTCATATTGAGTTCAAATAATAGCCTCGGTCATATTGAGTTCAAATAATAGCCTCGGTCATATTGAGTTCAAATAATAGCCTCGGTCATATTGAGTTCAAATAATAGCCTCGGTCATATTGAGTTCAAATAATAGCCTCGGTCATATACCAACTAAATTGAGAAGGATCAGTTGATTGTTTTGAATTTAAGAGAATACTTCCACGAAACTATTGTACATACTATTTTTTTCATAACTAAATAGCTAGGTAGTTTGTTTCGTTCATGTCTAATGCAATCAATCTATAGATCTATCTACCTATTTCGAGGTAAAGATCACAGACGCTACCATCGGATCTATATATCATCAAATGATGTCTCTTTCTCTGACTCTCCATTTCTCAATATATATCTGTTGATTTCAGTCTGATCACATCTATCTATCTATCTATCTATCTATCTATCTATCTATCTATCTATCTATCTATCTATCTATCTATGCCAATGTATTCATTATCTATCTATCTATCTATCTATCTATCTATCTATCTATTAAGGTTCATATATATATGTCTTTCAGCACAGCATTATATATCGATATTACCAAATTATCTAAGGAAAAATGTGCGATAATTCGATCATGTTGAGATATTATGATACATAATTATAACTCCGTAGACTGTTCGTATCTATCTATCTATCTATCTATCTATCTATCTATCTATCTATCTATCTATCTCATTCTGTTCATATCTATCTATCTATCTATCTATCTATCTATCTATCTATCTATCTCATTCTGTTCATATCTATCTATCTCTCGATCTATCTATCTATCTATCTATCTATCTATCTATCTATCTATCTATCTATCTATCTATCTCATTCTGTTCATATCTATCTATCTATCTATCTATCTATCTATCTATCTATCTATCTATCTATCTCATTCTGTTCATATCTATCTATCTATCTATCTATCTATCTATCTATCTATCTATTCGTTCACTATCTATCTATCTATCTATCTATCTATCTATCTATCTATTCTGTTCATCATTCATCTATCTATCTATCTATCTATCTATCTATCTATCTATCTATCTATCTATCTTATTCTGTTCTATATCTATCTATCTATCTATCTATCTATCTATCTATCTATCTATCTATCTATCTATCTATCTCATTCTGTTCATATCTATCTATCTATCTATCTATCTATCTATCTATCTATCTATCTATCTTTGAAACATACCATCTGTCTTGTGATTAAAACCGGTCCCTAACCCTATTTTCAATATTCTAATCAGACGGCCGCTTTCGATCGATCCATAAAATGACCATCTTTAACAAATTCATTTTTCATTCATTTCTTTTTGCCTAATCGATTATTCCAACATCTAATATCGGTTAATCGATTTTAAGACACTTAATTCCCGATCCATTGTAGGTTTTGGGCCGGTAATCGAAGTGTACTTGAGGTAAGGCTTGACACTATCGGGCTGAGTCGGATTGCTGATGTGGGTCTTTTGGCAGGACTTAGATCCGATATAGAATACAGAAAAAAAATTACTAAAAGAATACCAAAAGCAACGCTTTTTAATTAACTATCATCCGGTGATGTTAATGCGTCAAGGGTTGTTAATACAATAATATTAATAATGAGGAAAATATTAGTCTTGCCACTTCAACTGCAACGGCAAATAGAGTAAATACATGGACGGTTATCCCTACCCTTGCGTCACGTTGGTCTGATGACGACAATAAGGGGATAGAAAAACGGCGATAATTCTTATGAATTAATGAATAATATATATCAGGTTAATTTTTTTAATTAATTTCTATAAGAAGGAATTTTTAGAACAGAATGAAAATGATGAAGACGTTAGCTCTGAGAAATACATACGATAAATATGAGGTATAATCAAAAGTATCACGACTACTGCTTAAAATAAAAAAAAATAAAACACATATCAACCCAGCATTTAATCTCCTTCGAACAATCACCTTTCAATGCTACACACCTTATCCAACGTTGATGGAAGTATTTCTGCAAATTCTTTTTTGACATAACATGCCGCCGCTCACCTCGTCACATTCGCTTGGATTTCCTTGAACTTGAAGATATTTTTCCCTCAAGTGGGATCTGATTTGGAAATAGAAACAATCCCCAGGACAGGATATGGGGTAATAATTTTTTGGCCAAAACAGTTGTATAAGACAGTCACTGATGGAAACCCGTGGTTTGGTAAGACGACCACACTGTACACACCATCCTTCTAGGCACTTCTATAAACAACAGAACGTTATAGCTTCGTGGGCATACTCACTACCGTGAACGGTTTATCTCTGCTAAGCGACATCTGTCTGCACACTTTAGATCCGTTACCATAGCAGCAGCCCCAATACTTTTGCTTCGACCTCGTAATTTGTGTTTTTTGAAATACAAGTTTAATGACGAATGTATCAATTTACCCTTCCACATGATTGCTTCCCCGACAGCTCCAATCTCCAGGAGTTTAAATGTAAGGTCAATAGACACCTCCTAACACACTAACTCGCATCCATTCTCTCAAACACTCTTCCCATCTCCCCAATCCTAAGCCTCGGTACCCTTACCAGTCTATCATCCTCCTTAAGACATTTCTTATATCTAACCACTCTTTACATTCCCCTATGTAACCCTTTGCGCAGTAGTGGCAGTGGAATGCCTTGCTTGGTTGGAAATGATTTAAAAAAAACAACTAATTTTTACATAAATATTTTAACAGGCGATGAATAATGGATTATATACGACTATATGAAACGAAAAAGATCGCAGTTTGACAAGAATAGAATATATATAATTTGCAAGAAATCGGTTTGTAGATCAGATTTCATGGACGGATTTTTGTAAAGACGTTTTGTCAAGAGTCAGATGTATTAACAGTATTTTATATAAATAATTTGCAAGAAATCAGTTTGTAGATCAGATTTCATTGACGGATCTTTGTAAGAACGTTTTGTCGAGAGTCAGATGTATTAACAGTATTTTATATATATAATTTGCAAGAAATCAGTTTGTAGATCAGATTTCATTGACAGATTTTTGTAAAAGTTTTGTCGAGAGTCAGATGTATTAACAGCAATTTTTTTTTCAAAAATATATTACAGTTAATACTTTTTTCTTTTTCAAAAATTGTATTGTTGGTAATATTTTTCTTCATAAATATATTGCTGGTAACATTTTTTTCCACTTCAAAACAGTATTACGGGCAATAATTTCGTATCCAAAAAAAGTATTGTTGTAATTTTCATAATAAAAATTTATTTTTATACTTTCGTTGAGTTTTGACCCCAGTTTGAGGGTTAAGTGTTAGCTGAGACCCTAAAAGGTGCTAACGCGCTGGCTCAGGTTGGACCTGAAAACAACGGCAATTAAGGGATAGTACTATGTTCCTCAAAACTTTCTAATCAGAGGCCTTGCTGCGGATAAAGTTTATTGTCAAACCCAGGACCCAGGTTAGTTTATCTTCATACCCAGGACGCCTCATTAGGGTGCTGAGATTACGTCTATGTAGTGGGCGTATTGATGATTTTCCAAGCACATCTTAGATCTGGCACAAGGCCGAGTGTACGGGTTACCAAGTGAAGATCAAACTCACTACTCAAGTAGTTGAGTTGTAGTGTTTAGCATTTTTATCTTGCTAGTATCGTCGCAACTGAGTAATGAGTTTGATTCTCACTGGGTGCCCCAAACGTTTGGCCTTGGGACACTTCTAAGACGCGCTTTGAACATTATCACAGTAGTCGGTGTATTCTGAATTTCAGGGGATGTATAAAACTCTAGTTTTTAGTGTCATTGTCACCTTGCTTGTGATTAAACGTTAAAGAAAGTGAATATGACAAACCCGGCTTCAATTTGAACTGGAGTTACTAACCTTTATTTCGGAGTCATGAGTTATTACACCAACCGCACATCTAGCCTTAATTCCTTACCGCTTTGGAATACTAGGTACTGTAAGTTTACATGTGCGGGTGGCGTAAACAATAATGGTTCCGAATTGTTACTTGGAGAAGCTGACTTTCCATTCCCATTGTGTTTGCTATATTCACTTAAGTATAAATAATTTTTCGAAGGGTATGAATCTTTCTTCCTCTTTCTATGGGTTAATTATTTACACTCCTATCCCTAAACCATTATTATCTTAAATAAAAATTTACAATCTAAATATATTTCCTGGCTTTAAATAACCTGAAAATGGTTGGTATTTTGTAGAAAACAAATCAATCAGCAATTTTTTATAGTCTTTCTTATATGCATTAGTGGGATGTTTTTAATCACAGCAGGCTGACTTGACAATCGTTTACATGGAAAACATGCCGTCTGAATGTAGATAACGATTTTAATAAGACGGTTGTCTAAATGGAATAAGCCTACTTGACTCAAACAGTGATGGAAACTCATCAAAATATTTTAACAAGCACACCTCGAGCCTCATTGAACAATTCGATCACAATAATTGAACTATTGTGACTAGTTTATCTCCTGTTAATTATAATTAGCTTGAATATAATTGCTTCCTAAAGGCGAATCTGTCACAATAACAGGCAAGATTATCTTATTTAAATTATTACTTGTTGCTCTTAGATTTTCTTTGCATTAATTCCTTGCCACCATAATTATCAGCAGTGAACGTGGGTTTATCAATTACATTTAGTCAATTTCATTATCCCCCAACCCAATGTAATATAACAATCTGGCCCCACCCGAGGAAGGCTGATGCAAGCGGGGGTGTTTCCGGTCGTTGAAAGGAACGGATGTTTGTTTGACCTTATTTCCGGCAGTAGCGGAAATGGCTACAGAGGCAAACAGAACAGGTGTCTCTGAGACTTACGTGGGCGTGCGTGGGCGAGGCAAAAACCGGAAGAAAAAGTCCCGGTTTGGAGATTATAAAAAGACCTCGGCGCACGGATTCACCAGACAGACAGACCAGAGTAGCAGTAGAGAGAGAGAGACACAACAGATACGACGACACTCCCGTCAACCCTTAGAAGCGCGCTCTCTCACTCTCTGTTCCCTATTCTAAACGGCCCATCGTCATTAATAAAAATATAACTTCATATTTTTTATATATATGCGTGTTTGTTGTTTATTGATATACAACACCAAGAGCTTAGAGTTACAAAACAGTCATGTTCAATTCTTCAAATGTTGTTTACCTTCAAGATGTCTTTTCAACCATTGGAATTCAAAACTGACAATTACAATTTTTTTTAAAAATAATTTTACGCTATACAAGGCAATAATAACTTTATGGCGTAAATGGTTATTGATAATGAAAGAATATGCGAATGGTGTGGCTGGGGTCGCAAATGACCAAAAAAGAACAGTTATGACCAGTTTAGACCGGTTCTGAACCTATCCACTACGGTGGATAGGTAATATTTAACCAGTACCTGGGCGTACGCGCTCAGGTTCCCCACATTAAAAAAGACCTTGTGTCACATATTTCTCAAGTGGGGGAGAAGAGTAAACAATTATGAGAATACGTTAATGAGGAGAAAGGACAATAAAAGAAAGTTGTCCAGGAAGACAGAAGATGGTGCTTAAAATTACAGTTACATTTTTGAATAGTGTAAATGGCAGGGAAGCAAAAAGTCGGAAGCTGGTTTCACAGGTGAGAAATGAATTATTAGAACAGAACTTACACATAAAGAAGTGACTGAAGTCAAGATGGCAGGTTACAGATTCTTTAGTTTTTGTCGAGAATCTTGAGAGACATTGCCGGAAGACTAGACCAGATATGACAGTAATATTAAAGGCATGAACGAATGACAATTTAATACATGTGCAATATTTCTTAAGAAGAGAAAGAATGTTTGCCAAAACCAACTTTTACTGTAGCAGACTGAAGATTTGATTCAATATAATCACTTTACTTTCATATCAGTAGGGGCTTGCGGATATATCACGTTGAATACACCGGTTTTTGCTCGATCACCGAAGTTAAGCAAAGTTGCGCCTAGTCAGTACTTAGATGGGTAACCGCTTTGGAATACCAGGTTCTGTTAGCGTTTAGTGGCGGATGTGCGTTGTGGTACAGTGGATATTGGCTCGGAAACAGAAATCGGTTCAAATCCAGTTCAATACCCTGCATTCACTTAAGCACTGGTACCCTTGGGAAAGGTATTAATCCGTCCCTTCCCTCCAGTTATCGGTTAAATAGCAGGGTAGAACTTGGGGAGTCTGCCCTTAAAAACACAAATCCCAATGAATCTTGATACTCGAAAAGAAAAAAGTATTACTAGACATAAAAACTTATATAAAAACAACAATAAATTGTTGAAAGAAAAAGGTATTACCAGCAATAAATAAATAAATAAAATTTAGTTGGTAATAAATGACCCGCCGAGGTTGATATGCCATAAAACAATCATATCAGTAGAAAGTGTGAGAAAGACGACGCAATGATCTGGTCTCTTGGAGGTTAGCATTCTTCTTCTTCTATGTGCCACGTCCTTTCAGGACGTAAGCGATCATGGTTTTCTACGTCTCCCTCTGGTGGTTTTTAGTATGCTTTCTCCTGTTACATCTCGCAACCCCCGTTCCGTCATCCACCTGATCAGGCCTCTCAAATATGTTATCCGCTGCCTACTTCTGTCTCTTTTATCTTCTATCTGTTTTGTCAGTATTAAGTTCTCCAAGCACTCCTTCCTCATTGCATGTTCCAGGAACTTCAGTTGTCTCTTCCTGATGATCAGTATTAAGTTTCTGTTGGTTGCCATTCTTTCCAACACCTCATCATTGCTTGCATGCTCGGTCCATTATATCCGCAGCATCCTTCTGTAGAACCACATTTCGGCCGCTTTAAGTTTTTTCCCCATCTTCTATGATATTGTCCAAGATTCATTGTCATATTGAAGGACATACATCAAATAGCAATCTAGCACTCTCTTCTTTGTTTCTAGTGAAATTTTCCTGTGTCTTAATACATTACTCAGCTTCTGGAACGCGTCCTTCGCCATGTCGATTCGGCTTCGGATCTCTGTGCCGCACGTTTCATTTCCTGTTATAACACTTCCTAGGTATTTAAATTTTTTTAGCATTAGCCATGCAAAAAAAAAGAAAGATCTTTCTATAAGGAATAAAGCACGTTTTTGTTTTGGAGGTGCTAAAATGTACAAGGCATTTCTTGCCCCATTTAACAACTGATTGAAGTTCATTTTCGAATACAGCTTGCAGTTTTATTTCGTCAGACCTATCGGACTTACTATCAAAACAAATAATATTTGTGTTTTTATCGCAAAGATCTAGTTGTGAACAGATAAAATCGATAAGTACATTGATGAACAAAATAAATTACGTAGGGCCAAGGATAGAACACCGAGAGACTTCCACATGAATCGTCACTAGACTATTTGTTGAGAACGATTGAACTATTTTATGAACTATCTTTATACGGTGAATAGAAGTCTCATAATTTCTTCCAAATAATACATATTCTATTGATACAAGTCTATTGTGAAAATATTGTCGACATTAAATAATCCATTGAGGTTGATACGCCGTAAAACTTCTTCCAAATAATACATATTCTATTGATACGAGTCTATTGTGAAAATATTGTCGACATTAAATAATCCATTGAGGTTGATATGCCGTAAAAAAAACCAACCAAACCTTTTGTCATTTATTTGAAAGGACCTTTTCAAAAATACAAAACCAGAAGACATATGAGTTTTCTAAAAAAAACTTATTGGTATTAACCCTGGAACACTAACTAGCAATTAAAGTTACACCACTACTAACCATGGGTATATCATAACCGATTATGAAAATATCAAACAAATATTAAATATAAATCTTTATTTGAAATATTTTACATGCAAGCACTTTAAACTTTGTACTTTGATTTAACATTAATAGGAACTGAAGAACATATTATTTATGTAAGAAAATCAGGTACTGAAAATGCTAATTAAATTGTAATTAAAATGGCGTCAATTGCGCTGGGTACTATATACCCATGGTTGGTGTTCTCGGCTGAATGCTAGTTTACCCAGGTCATATCATATATAGTAATTCAAAGTGGAGATCAATTTATTACTTAATAATAGAAAACTGATCCCAATTTTTATGTCCAATTAGAATCTTGTATTAATGTTAGTTTACCCAGGTCATATCATATATAGTAATTCAAAGTGGAGATCAGCTTATTACTTAATAATAATAGAAAACGGATCCCCCAATTGATGTCCAATTAGAATCTTATACTAACCATGGAACACTAACCAGCAGTTAAAGTTACACCACTACTAACCATGGGTATATCATACACGATTTCGAAAATATCAAAAAAATATTAAATATAAATCTTTATTTGAAATATTTTACATGCAGGCACTTCAAAATTTGTACTTTGAGTTTACATTAATAGGAATTGAAAAACATTATTTAGGTAAAAAAAATCAATACTGAAAATTGTAATTAAAATGGCGTTCTTTTGCGCTGGGTACTATATACCGATGGTTAATGTTGTTGGGCCAAATAACCCACAGCGGTTGATATGCCTTTAGACAAAACTCAAATTCAAAGCTCAGAGATTTACTGGGAGTGAAATTGATAGGACATTTAGAGTATAGGGAAGACAGAGGATAGGGCAAAAAAGGAACAGGTTTCAAAAAGACAGAAGATGGCGATTGAGGTAGCATTTTTGATAATTATGTTACTCGGGATTTCGGCAATTATAGCCCTCCACAACTTCCAATTTATTCTAGCTTTTAATTTATATATTTTTTGAAAATCGTCATACTGCACGTTCCGCCATTCGTATACATAGGCTCGTCAAGTAGGAGACTCGTTTTTTCCCAATGTCCATTTTACCTTCAATATCTTTTGGAGGCGTCAATTTTTCCAAGTTTTCCTTCCTTATTACTTAAATTATTTAAATGTACAGCTCTGGCCAAAAGTTTTGCAACACCATAAAAAATCTGAGTTATCAATAACAAAACACAACTATTTTTGCTTTAGTATTTTAAATAATGATTTAAACTGTTTCAAAGTAAAAAATAATTATTTATTATAATGTATGTTAAATTTTGATGTTAAATTCAATACTTTATGTGCCTTTCTCTATTTTTAAGAACAAGTTTTATTCGCTTTGGCATAGACTCAATTAGTGATTTTAAACAGTTAAATCTAATAGAAGTCCAACATCTTTGTAGGACAGCTTCAAGTTCAATTTTTGTTGTTTGAGCAGCTTCACACACCTTTAGTTCCAGGATGGACGATAAATTTTCGATGGGATTGAGATCAAGTGAATTACCAGACCAGTTTTGCAGAAGTCTGAAGTTATTGTCCTCAAACCACTTCGTCACAGCTTTTGCTTAATGGCAAGGTGCACCATCATGTTGAAACAGCACATCTCGATCAGGGTAGTGTTCTATCAAAAATTGTGGTAGTCTATTTTTGATAGTGTCCATATACCATTCCTTGTTCATTGACGTACCTTTGGGTACAATCACTAATTCTCCGATGCCATAAAAGGAGAAGCACCCCCAAATATGAACGAGGTCCGGATGCTTGACTGTGGATACCACACAATCAGAGTGGAATCTTTCACCGACTCGTCTTCTGACAGGAATTGATCCATTGTTAGCGAATTAGCTAAAAGGTGATTCATCAGATAAAATCACCTTTTCCAGTTTTCTACAGTCCAACTTTTATGAATTCGACAGAAATTTAGTAGATCTTATATATTTTTTCGTGTCAAAAGTGACATTCTTGCAGGCATTTTTGACATCAATAATTTCGTCAACGAACGGCGCCGTACTGTGCAAACTGAAGCTTCCACCCCACCGCTGTACCATTCCTTCAGTAACTGCTGACTACTAGCCTGTCGATCAGACAAACTAAGTCGCACCAGTCGTCGATCATCTCGCTCTGTAGACACTTTTAGACGACCACTTCGAACCCCAACTTCAATTTTTCTAGTTTTCTTCCACTTCTGGACTATTCTTTTGACTGTTGCTGCATGAACTGGCTCTTGTTTGGCAATCTGTCGACAGCTAAGACCGGCTTTGTGTAAAGCGACGATTGAAGATCGTTTGGATTTGGAACAATGACCTTTTTACCTTTGGATCACAATTAGATGTACAGAATGAATAATGTGGTTAAAAAAAAGAATTACTGTTCAATCTCTTCTCTCCGCTTTTCACTTCACTCTGTCTGCTGAATATGCAGTTCAAAAAGAAAATACGGTCCAACCTCTACACTTCTCTTTTTTCTCCCCAGAAAAAATATTCCTTCTCGTTTCAAAGAGTCGAGAACTCGCCCATATAAATCACTTAAAATTTGCATAAGCGAATTAAACACATCCTATTTATTGATTATTCATGGTTTCACTCACTTTCCGTATTCAGAAATATCTGAAACTATACTTTTAAATAGCGTTACAAAACTTTTGGCCAGAACTGTATATATATATATATATATTTAATTCAAGAACGACAAATTTCCACGGACTGACAGACTTTAAACGATAAACATTCATCCGTGAAAATAATATCTAATCTAAACTCATTTATAAATGGAACTTTGTCTGTGTGTTTATGTGTCTGTGTGTGTGTGTCCGTTACCTACAGACTCCGAAACGGCTGAACCGATTTTCTTGAAACTTTACACAATTGTACTATAAGCGGCTACGAGAGTTCTTAGCTAGGTTTCGTGTCTAGATACCCTCGATAAATATCGAAAATCAATAATAAAAAAATCGGGTTATAGAAAGAAAGCATGGTCCGATTTTAATCAAATTCGATACACTCATAGACAGAGATATAGGAAACGATATTCAGAAGTTTCAAGGTTGCAGTTCTTACAATAGTGCAGAAAATAAAAAAATATATATATATATAAAAAGCAAGATGTTTGTGTGTCTGTCTGTTTATCTGCCTGTATGTCTGTATTTTTTCAGCCCTTTTATTTTATTTTTTTGCTTCGGGTTTGGCTATAAGTAGGTATAATTGTTGTTCTTAGTCTCAGCCATGATACCATTTTGTCAGAGGACTTATTTAGCCTTCAAAATTTAGTTTACGACGAAAAAACTTATTTGATATCGATACCAGGAAATCAAAATTTGACTTACATCCATTCATTTTTCTTTCAGTCTACGGTTTCGCTTTAACTGGAAACAACTAATGCTTTTTAGTCTTTCGTGCCAACGTCCAAAGAGGACCATGGATTAGTTTTAAAACTTTCACTATACCCGAGCAACGCCGGGCTATACTGCTAGTCCTTTATAAAAAAAGATAGCAAATTTTGTATCATTATAAGTTGATTGCGGGGTGTGGAAGAGATACCAAGAGAAAAATTACTGAGAGCGGCAAGAGACAGATCCAAGTGGAAGTCCATGATCGCCTACGTCCTGAAGGGATATGGCACACAAAGTAAAATAAGAAGCTATCCCAATCAATCCCCGCTTCTCCATCCATCTACTCAAGCTCATAAATCAAGAATATAAATGTATTGAATTACATGGCCACAAAGTGAGAGATCAGTTTATATATTGATTATAATAGGTACTTGATCCACCACTTTTTATCTACATTATAATTTCTACTTTATCAAATTCTAATTAAGCATGAATCCACCTCTTCTCAAAAAGAAATGCAGACGACAATTCTACTCCTGCAGCTTCTGTTCTCGTACTTTCCGCCTGTGGAGCTCGCTTCCATATTCTTGCTCTCCTGACGGCTACAACCTACAGGAATTTAAATGCAATGTCAATACTCATCTCTTAACCACTTGACTCTAGTTCTTTCTTCACCACCCTGTATATCCTTTCCTTTCACTTCACCTTTGCAACTGTCATCACACCTGTATTCCCATCCTTCTCTTGCTCCTTTCTAACTGGTTCGTCTTTCTCTTCACTCTCTTCTACTTAATCTTTTTGCTCTTATGTAGCCCCCTGCATCTTTGATATATACAGAAGAACAGATGTCACGTAGCAATCTAGCACTCTTTT
This sequence comes from Ascarosepion bandense, assembly GCA_037127315.1. NCBI lineage: Eukaryota > Metazoa > Mollusca > Cephalopoda > Sepiida > Sepiidae > Ascarosepion > Ascarosepion bandense. The sequence goes on from JBBBDQ010001562.1 coordinate 984,749, forward strand.
CTTTGTTTCTAATGAGATTTTCCTGTCTTTCAGTATTCTGGCTAGCTTCTGAAATGCATCTTTGTCCATGCCAATGCGTCTTTGGATCTCCTTGTCACATCAGTGGCGTTACCGAGGTTATACGATTAAAAAAAATACTGATTAGCTACGCAGGCATGTCTTTTAGATATATTTTGTCTTCTTCGTCTTCTATGTGTCTTGTCTCTTCAGGACGTAAGCGATCATGGCCTTCCACATCTCCCTATTCCTTGTCGTTCTTAACACCCCTCCTCCTGTTATTTCACTCAATCCCCGATTCACCATCCATCTGCTCAAGCCCATAAATCTAGAATATAAATGTATAGAAACTAGCGTGGACACAAAGTGAGGGACCAGCTTGTATATTGATTATAATTGAGAATTGATCCCCCACATTATATCAAGATTATAATTTCTAATTTGTTTATTAAATTCTGATTAGGTATGAATCCATTTCTCAATACTAATTAACTACGCAAGTATGTCTTTTAGCTTTATATGGCCTTTTTCTTCTGTCTCCCGTGTCCCTTCAGGACGTAGGCGATGATGGCCTTCCACGTCTCCCTATCTCTTGTCGCTTTTAATAACCCTTCTCCTGTTATCCCACTCAGTACCCACTTCACCATCCATCTGCTCAAGCCCATAAATCTAGAATATAAATATATAAAAACTAGCATGATTACAAAGTGAGGGACCAGCTTGTATATTGATTATAATTGAGAATTGATCCCCCACATTATATCAAGATTATAATTTCTAATTTGTTTATTAAATTCTGATTAGGTATGAATCCATTTCTCAATACTAATTAGCTACGCAGGTATGTCTTTTAGCTTTATATCGTCTTTTTCTTCTGTCTTCCGTGTCCCATCAGGACGTAGGCGATGATGGCCTTCTACATCTGCTTATCTCTTGTCGCTTTAAATCCCCCTTCTCCGGTTTTCCCTCCCCACTATCCATCTGCTGAAGTCTATCAAGTATGCCACGCGTTGCTTTTCCTTGTCTCTTCCTCTTTATCCGTCCAGTGAACGCCGTCAAATCGGCAATGCTCTAAACAACTGGTAAGTAACAAAAAAAAGTTCTTGAGGAAGTTCTTGAGCGCAATGATTGTTCAGGTCCTAGGTCCTAAAAGAAAAATCAGATCAGTTTTCCTTCAATCACCTACACTACCGTCCATAGTTTGTAGGCCACTCCAGTTTTTTATTTTTTAAGAAATGATGTATTTCAAACTATTTTTAGTATTTATTGCCAAATGAAAATAGAATGGTTCTTTTGTTGTTATTACTTTGCAAAATTTTGCAAGGCAAGGAAGCAAAGATGAACTCGTCCGAATCACCCTAAATTTTCTTCATTCTTTCATTGATAAAACTGCAATATAGGTAATTATTAGATATTTATAAATTCATTTGATGCATATGTTATTGTGCAATATTAAAAAAGAACCATTCTATTTTCATTTACAATTATTCCCTTGTTAATAAATACTAAAAAATTGTATGAAATACACCATTTATAAAATACTGGGGGTAGTCTAAAAATTATGGCCGGTAGTTTATGTTTCGTGTTGCATTACCTCTCTATCTTTCTTTCTATCTCACCCGTGAATATCCAACATATACACTACGGCCATAATTATTAGGCCACCCCAGTTTTTTTTTAAAGAAATGATGTATTTCATACTATTTTTAGTATTTATTGCCAAGTAGATAATTCTAAATGAAAATAGAAAGATTATTTTGTTATTTTACTTTGCAAAGTTTTACAAGGCAAGGAAGCAAATATGAACTTGTCCAAATTACCCTAAATTTTGTTCATTCTTTCATTGATGAAACTGCAATATAGTTAATTATTAAATATTTATGATTCATTTGATGCACATGTTATTGTGCAGCATTAACAAAAGAACCATTCGATTGTAATTTACAATTATTTACTTGGCAATAAATACTAAAAAATGTATGAAATACAGCATTTTTTAAAACACTGGGGTGGCCAAATAATTATGGTAGGTAGTGCACATCGGAGTGATATTAATGGGAGCTGCAAACGACAGGAAGTTGTAGAGTGCCATGATAGCCCACATCCTGAAGAGATATATCACATAGAAAGAAGAGATGATCTGCTGTTTATCTACGTTGCAGCGTAAAGTGGGTTCATCTGTTTATTAATCGTTTTATTCTTCAGTGAAAATAAGCTATTCCGGGCAAAATTCGAACCCGTTTTAACGAGTATGTGTTCTAAGATGTTAGGACAACCCTGTAGTGCTTCACCCAACTTAACAGAAATCTAACTTTTTGGGACTGTTTAAGTGTAACTTGATAAATGGCTTCACTGGTTTAAATAATTTGGCACAAATCTATGGAAAGAAAGTTCTTGAAATATGACGAACATATAACATTTCCGAGAGAGAAAGAGAGGCGGAAGAAAAAATATTAGGCACAGTTAGATGGGGAAAGATAGAAAAGAGAAAAATGATTTGGAGGAGTGGGAGCGAGAGAGAGAGAGAGAGAGAGAGAGAGAGGGTGGGAGTGGGAAGACATAGATAAAGACATGGAGAGAAGAGGAACAAAGAAATATAGTCTAGAATATTTGGCAATCTTTGGGTGAGAAATCTTCATTAAAAACTCATTTTGAGGGGATCACGTACTAGAGTGTTCATGACTCGAAAATTAAAAAAAAAGTTCGCCGAAAAAAAAAAAAAGAAGTAAAGAGCCTTTGGTTTTGCCTGTTTCCCGGGAGACTAAAAACTGCAATATCTTTACTCCAAAATCCACCAAAACATGTAACAGAAAATCAATAAATGTCACGATTAAATTATGTGTCTAATCACAAAGCCTGCTATTTTTCTAGCCTAGATGCACAGATGCAAAACTTATGTCGGGGCAGGGTAGAGAGGAAACTAAAAAATTGGATGGCAACCTGTCTAGGAGAAAGAAAACTTTGAATAACAAATCAGAAATCGGACGACAAAAACCCATCCGCAACCTTTCCCAAGAATGAAAGGCATTACCCACATAATATTAAAAATCCGTAATGATCAGTCAGTTGAATGCCATACATGATACACGCTTTGGGCGATCATGTCTCGAAAGAGACATGACTGAGTGAGCAGAAGATTATCCCGCAGTAGGTTGCCATTGCTTTCTGTATTTACATATTCTACTCCTGCAGCTTCTTCTTTCGCACTTCCCGCCTGTGGAACTCGCTTCCATATTCTTGCTTTCCTGGCGGCTACAACCTCTAGGAATTTAAAATGCAATGTCAATACTCATCTATTAACCACTTGACTCTAGTTCTTTCCCTACCCGTATGTCCTTTCCTTTCTCTCCATCTTTGAAACTGTCATCACACCTGCATTCTCATCTTTCTATTGCTCCTTTCTAACTGGTTCGTCTTCCTCTTCACTCTCTTTTAATTAGTCTTTTTACACATATGTAGCCCCCTTGCATATCAGTGGCATTACCGCCTTGCTCGGGGTGAAACGATTAAAAAAAACATAGACTCATGCCGAGAGATATGCTTAACGTCTTCTTGGGGCAACATCCAGCTAAATAACTGCTCTATGGACCCATCCCTGATATTCCTACAATCTTACGCGAACACAGAAAGCGTTTTGCAGACCCCTACTTAGCCAGCAAAATAAGAACACTCGAGTGATGTACTGCTCTAGACAATCATTTAAGCGACATTCGCGGTACACGCTTAGGCGATCATGTCTCGAAAGCGACATGACTGACTTGGTTGAAGATTTTTCCACTGTAGTTTGCTATTACGTTCTGTGGTAGACTGGCTTCCAATCAAGGATGTAGAACCCAATATGTCTTGTTATTTAACCCATAACTGGAGAAAATACCCGGATTAATACCCTTCCCAAAGTTATTTTGCGAGTAAGTGAATGCAATGAATTCAACTGGAATTCGAACCCGGCTCGTTCCGAGTTGATATCCACTGCACCACAACGAACATCCACTTTTCTGGAAAATTTAGTCATAAAGCCCTTGTAAATTTCAAGACTCCCCAAAACAGAACTTCTATTTTTTATTTACTGAGCGTCCTTGGTCTCACGTTGGAGCACTTTTGTTCTCAGAGAGAGAGATAAAGAAGACAATGTAAACATACAAATAAACACGCATGGTGATAATATCGAAAGACCATAGGAAGTTCATTTGGCAGTCCTGATGTTTGTCGATTTTTATCCCCACACTAATGAAAATTTAAAAAAAACCTGGCAACACATTATGTTATATACTACCACTGGGAAAGAACCAGGAATACGTATATGTAAAAATATAATTTTATATTTTTATTCTTCGACAGTGCTGACAGTGCAGAAAGATAGCTAGAGAGTGTTCGTGCACACGAAGGAGCTGTCGGGAGTCCGAAGCCAGTGTGTGTCTATTTTTAACTTCAGTCAAAAATTCTAGACTTTATATAGTCCCATTAACGCGTCTATTTACCCACTCATTTTTGCTTTTTTCGGGTTGTTGCTTCGTCTTTGTTGAACTTATCTTCGGCTTTGTTGAATTTATCTTCGTCTTTATTGAATTTATCTTCGGCTTTTTTGTTACTCACCAAAATATACATGACAAGACCAGCAGACTGGAAACCTTTGGGCAGCAGATAGGGTTGCGGATTAGCACCAAGAAGACCGAAATGATGTCATTGAACGTGAACAGGCTTGCTCCTCTCAAAGTGAATGGAGAAGATCTACGTCGTACAGACAAGTTCACTTACCGAGCAGCAGCATCAGACCCGAGTGTGGCACGAAAGAGGATATTCAAAGTAGACTGGGCAAGACCAGGTGTGTGTTTAAGGAAATGAACAACATCTGGAGATCAACACAGTACAGCACCAACACCAAGCCCAAACTATACCAGAGTTGTGTTGCATCTACTCTCCTTTACAAAACTGAGTGCTGGAGAATGACTAAAGCGGATCTCGCCAAACTTCGACCCTTTTATACCATATGCCTCTGATGAATACTGAGAATATTTTGGCCAGAGCAGATCTCCAATGAAGACCTGTTGAAGAGATGCAAGCAAGAGAACATGGGCGCCATCATTCCAAGAAGGCGGTGGAGATGGATTGGGCATGTGCTCAATCACAAGAACAGCACTGCACTGGATCCCAGATGGCAAAAGAAAGAGGGGTGTAGCGGATGATGATAGATTGAATTGCTGAATTTGTCTTCATCTTTGTTGAATTTATCTTCAGATGTATTTGTCAGTCGCATCCGGCAGTCCAATTCATTTCAGGCCGGTTGTCATTTGTTTTGTATTTTTTTTTCATTGCAGTTTTTCAACTACATCCTTGTCCTTTGTTGACGTTTATCTACTTCCGGGTGTATCTATCAGCTACTCCATTTCACTTTGTTGACTTTACCTGCGGCCGGATTTACCTCTCGATTACATCCACCGTTCAAGATAATATATAGACAATTCTAGGATTAACCTTTACCAATTAGATTAAATGTAAATTATAATATTGAATCAATTAAGTCTGCTAACAGAAAAGTTGGTCACTCTGACAATCTTCCTTGCCAGAATCTACAATACACATTTACAAATCTATCATTCGTTCGTGTATTGAATATTATCGCCATAACTGGCCTGGTCCTCCTGCTAGGCATTAGAAGATTTTTGACAATATCCAATTATTGTTGAAATAGCTAAATTTAACCGAAAATTATATTCTAATAGTGTCTTTTCTCGTACAAATTAGCATCTGGTCATGAAAATGATCTACAATCTATTGGGAAATTGGGGAAAAGTGACTTGATTAATTTAACGACTCTAAAAGAAACTAGAAAAAAAGAAACTCTGTTAATTGTAAGGAAATAATTTTGCCTTCTATGACTAATGTTCAACTTCAGGTTAGTAACTTGTCGCCTCTCGCTCTCACGTTTACCAATGAAATTAAACAGACTTATTATATTGAATCAGTTGTTAAGTCTGCTGCTAAGAAGGTTTCTTTCCCATGTCTTGATAGACTGTTTTCCAATCAGAATTAACCTAAATGCATCTGCATGAATCACATTCAGTTATGACTACCCACCAACTTAAAATCGAGAAGACTGAGTTTATCATATTTTAGGTCTATATTTCCAAAATTTTTATCCACATTGAATTACCACTACTATTAAATGGCAGGAACTTGTGTAATATAACAATCTGGCCCCACCCGAGGAAGTGATGCAAGCGATGGTGTTTCCCGTCGGTGAAGGGGGCGGCGAAGCGACAAGACAGGTGTTTGTTAAATACATCCTGTCGAGGCCGGAGCGGATGTCATTTGACCTTATTTCCGACAGCGGCGGAAATGGCTACAGAGGCAAACAGATCAGGTGTCTCTTAGAATTACGTGGGCGTTGCGTGGGCGATGCAAAACCGGAAGGAAAGACCCGGTTCTAGAAGACTATATAAAGACCTCGTCACACGGATTCGCCAGCAGAGAACGGCCAGTGGAAGCAGAGAAACACCACGGCAAGAATACACTCCCGCCAACCCATTCTATGTGCCTCTCACCCTTCCGTTCTCTATTCCACACGGTTCGTCGTTATTAATAAAAATATAACCTTATATTTTTATATATGCGTGTTTGTTGTTTTGTCGTCGTACGGCGATATATAACACTTGGAGAGAGCAATGATCGCCTACGTTCTGAAGTGATAAGGCACATAGAACTGAACATTCTCGTTGTAAAATATATTCTTTCATCAAGACTAGCCTGCATTCTTTTCATTTACTTTAAACATTTTATTTGTTCAAGTTTTCCCTCTATTAGGGTACTTTCGATTTGAAATGGAATTTATTGATATGTGAATTTTGTTGTGTTAATATATATAAAAAATATTTAAAAATAATAATAAAAAGAACGATGCAAGAGTGATTAGCACGAAATATTTATCTCAGCATCTCGAAAGTTTCTTTGGTATAATTATGAAAGGAAAGAAATTAATTCATTAACTTAATAACATATTTCGATGAGAAATGTAGATTATATTCCGTGCAAATTTTCTCATCTCAAAACTAGTAGAAAATAAACGTTTTTTTCTTCCTTTAAATAATAGAAATATGCCTAATATTTTCACTTGCTTCTACATAGGACGTGTGGGCAGTTTGGCATATCAACGGACCGGAGTTCAAAATCTGTCCGTTTCTGTTTCTTTTACTTTCGCATAAATGTCCTTTGGAAAGGCATGAAACACATTCTCCTCCGCAAAGTTATCGGTTAAAAGCATAAACTGGTCTCTAGAACCCTGGTTTGACGCAGTGTAAAAGAATGGAAATGTTGAATCCCAAAATGTGGAGATGACCACAGAAATGATTATATTTTCCAAGCAATCGTGATAAGTAATAGATAATAAAGAAGAAAAAAAGTGGCGTATCATTTTCTCCTATATTCGGAAAGGACAATTTAATCTATCATCATTTATCCATCACACCCAGATGGTACATAGGGTAGCAACTTTTTGTTGCTGTAAGAAACTGTTTTTTACGGGACAGGGTTGTTAGACCTACACCCAACCTGAAAACCTGGAGGACCGGTGGACCATTCTTGGTCCTTACGTTTACAGCACCAGGCATTCCCAAATGGTCACCCATTTAAGTACTGACCAGACTCGATGTTGCTTAACTTCGTTGATCGGACAGGAACCGGTGTATTCAAATCGATATAGCCGTAGACAGTTGAACCCATAATGTCCCTTAATTAAGCTACTACAGACAACTGCTGCTGTAGAGACAGACTGAAAATAAAATGTTGAGTCAGCAAATGATCGTTTGTCTTCAGGAATTTGTCTACCTGATATGTTGATACAAATACAGAAAGGAAACTAGAAGACTTCCTACAAGAAGTAGTTAAGAAAGCGTAAAGAAAGAACTTTAAATAAACTACAAGAAAACTGAATACATGGTAATCAATAAAAACATGGTAATCAATAAAACTGAATACATGGTAATCAATAAAAACATGGTAATCAATAAAACTGAATACATGGTAATCAATAAAAACATGGTAATCAATAAAACTGAATACATGGTAATCAATAAAAACATGGTAATCAATAAAACTGAATACATGGTAATCAATAAAAACATGGTAATCAATAAAACTGAATACATGGTAATCAATAAAAACATGGTAATCAATAAAACTGAATGCATGGTAATCAATAAAAACATGGTAATCAATAAAACTGAATGCATGGTAATCAATAAAAACATGGTAATCAATAAAACAGAATACATGGTAATCAATAAAAACATGGTAATCAATAAAACTGAATACATGGTAATCAATAAAAACATGGTAATCAATAAAACTGAATACATGGTAACCAATAAAAAGAGGAACCCAAAATGCCAATTACAAGTTGGGGATTCTAAAATCAAACAAGTGCAGAAATTTAAATATCTGCGAAATATTCTAACAGAGAACAGTATGAGTGATACGGAGATCCGAAACCGTATTGGCATGTCCAAGGTTGCATTCCAGACGATGAATCCAGTATTAAGAGACAAAAAGAATTCGGTGGAAACAACGAAGAGAGTATTAGATTGTTATCTGATGTCTGTCATTCAATATGACAGTGAATGCAGGATAATCTCATCAACGATGAAGAAAAGACTTATAGCAACCGAAATGTGGTTCTACAGAAGGATGCTGAGGATACCATGTACAGAACACGTGAGCAAAGACCAGGTTTTAAAGAGGGTTAACACTAGAAGGAAACTGATACTTAACATAAAAAAAAGACTGCTGAATTTTTTGGGACATGTAATGCGTATGTGCGTTGTGGTGCAGTGAATATCGGCTTGAAACGAGAAATCAGTGAGCCGAGTTCGAATATCACCTGAATTCATTCAATTCACTTACTTGAAAATAAATTTGGGAAAGATATTTACCTGTCGCTTCTCGTTCCAGATATGGGTTAAATTGCAGGGCATATTTGGTTCTATAGCTTTGGTTGGCAACCAATCTACCGCAGAAGGTAATGGCAACCTATTTCGGAAAAATCTTCTACTCAGTCAGTCATGTCTCAAGCGTGTATCACGTATGGCACTGACTGAATGAGAAAAGAGGCTATGGAGAACTTGATGCTCACAGATAGTGGAGAAGAGAGACAATGGCAAGAAATACCTGACATTTGATGGGCTTGAGCAGATGGGTCATGGAGCGGGGATTGAGTGGGTAACACGAAAAGGGGTATTACGAGCGATAAGAGATAGATGCAGAAAGGCATGATCGTCTACGGCCTGAATTGACACGGCACATACAAGAAGATATGCCAGCGACGAAGCATCATATGACCGCATCAATAGATTTCCTGCTCTCATCCGCTGGAAACCGTCTTCCAAGCTCCAAATCCACTGAATGTATTGAACAAAGAAGAACCCTATGAGGCTACAAAAGCTTACATGTCTGGTAAGGACCACAATACGGAACCATTTTACACCTCAACAACAGTACGATAAAAAAATGAGGGCTCCAGTCCAGAGGGTGGTCTGGACAGTTATTAGCATGGGAATGAAAAAGTGATGCTAGAGCCGTAAAATATTGTAGGCATTAATTTAAACTCGTCTTCTAAACCCTATGAGGCTACAAAAGCTTACATGTCTGGTAAGGACCGCAATACGGAACCATTTTACACCTCAACAACAGTACGATAAAAAATGAGAGCTCCAGCCCAGAGGGTGGTCTGGACAGTTATTAGCATGGGAATGAAAAACTGATGCTAGAGCCGTAAAATATTGTAGGCATTAATTTAAACTCGTCTTCTTAACAATAATAACTAAGACGTGGAATCCATCGCTGCATCTACTGCTAGGAAGGTCGGTTCTCTCTATTGGGTCAGGAAGTTTTTCTAGTCAGAATCTATTTTACACACACACACACACACACACACACACACACACACACACACACACACACACACACACACACACACACACTACCGGCCATAATTTTTAGGCACCCTAGCAGTTTTTTAAAATAAATCATGGAATCGAACAGTGCAAAGATGCTCCAGAAATTCCGTTCCGTACTTGAAGATGCAGAATGTAGAGGACGGTCACGCAGTCTTGACAATGAGCAATTGCAAGCAATTTGCAAGCAATTTGCAAGCAATTTGCTCAACAATTGCAAGCAATTGTTGAGCAAATCCGACATAAAAGTGTCAGAGAAATGTTTCAGATGCTTGGTGTCAGCACTGCAACAGTTTTACGCCATTTGCAGAGTATAATCAAGGTGAAAAACCTCGACGAATGGGTTCTTTATGATCTCAATGAAAATCAAAAACTTAGGTGTTTGTGGTCGATGCTTTTTCAGTGCAGAACAAATGATCCCTTTCTTGACCGAATAATCACTAGTGATGCAAAGTAGATCGTTTTTTACAATCATTTCACCCCAAGCAAGGCATTCTACTGCCATTATTGCGTAGGGGGTTACATAGGTGAACGTGGTGAGAAAGAGTGGTTAGATATAAGAAATGTCAGAAGGAGGGTGATAGACGAGTAAGGATGTAGATGGGAAGAGTGTTTGAGAGAATGGTTGCGGGTTAGTCTATTGGGAGGTGTCTATTTCCTTACATTTAAACTCCTGGGGATTGTAGCTGTCGGGGAAGCAAGTATATAGAATGGAATTCCACAGGCGGGAAGTGCAAGAAAAGAATCTGTTGGAGTAGAAAATGCGGTTACATTTTATCGGTTTTATTGTAAAAGGGTGGGACCTAGTTGTTAATCTAGTATCTCGTGCACCAGTGATCTAAGTTCATCGGAGCAGAAGCCGTGAAAGTATTTATAGAAGAGGCACAGGGAAGGCAAGTCACGCCGGTGAAAGTGTGACTGCAGGCGGTTTGCCAAGTCGGTATCGATCACATTACAGATTCTCCGTTGTATTTTGTCAAGAACTCCGAGCATAGAAATCAGGCTTCCGCATGCATAAGCGGATACACACTGGTTAGAAACCATATTCTTGTGAAGTGTGTGGGGCTTCTTTTTCTCTTAAAGCAGCCTTATGTTTATGATAACCGTAAAAGATCAGGTCAGTGGCTTGATCGTGATGAGTTCCCCAAACATTTACCAAAGCCAAAATGGTGACTGTCTGCTGATCTAGAAATGGTGTTATCAAATAATTGTAGTAGATAGACTAAACTATCGCCCAGTTCACACTCCACCCACGTCTATTGAACAGGTGAAAAGGCTCATCCCTTGTTTCCTGTTTAGGATGTGGTTTCTGGCTTTCTCTTTTCCAGTCTTTTCACTCTTACGTAGCCCCCTGCACATCAGTGGCGTTACCGCCTTGCTCAGTGTGATATGATTTTAAAAAATACAACTTTCTGGAAGCCAATCAGAGCATTACGATAGAGCTTTACTCCAATCAACTTGCTGAAATGCATGCACGCCCGCAAAACATAAGACCTGCATTAGTGAATCAACGTGGTTCATTTCTAATCTACGATAATGTGTGGCAACCTGCAAAACCTCACACACTTGGGATACAAGAGTTTACCACATTCTCCACATTCTCCTGATGTTTTATCCACTAATTATCAATTTTAAATACATTTTTAAATGGCAAAAATTTTAGGTCTAAACCAGAGGTGGAATAAGCTATGAAAGATGTTGCATTAAAGCCAATAACTTTTTATCAATAAATAATCACGCCGATAGATGGCAGATGTTTATAAATGTATTTTGACTAATTTAGACATTTCTGCAGTAAAGTTTTCAAGAATAAAATTATGTTTCTGAAATCGTCTATTATTTTTTTAACAACCTAGCAATTTGTAATTCTTAGACTTTGCTATGCTTTTCATTTTGCTATGACCAAACTTATTGCAATTAAAATCAGACATTAATTTTGACCTCTGATCGAATATTTTATACAACTGGAATTGACGCAACTGTCGTGTTTGTTTTTCATATCTGATGAATGTTTCTCTTTGCTATGATATCACACTTGGACAAATTTTTATTTGCTCTTACTCGCTGAGGCTTCTACTAACATCTATTTATACATTAAATATGTGAAAATACAGGCTGATTATATTCTTAGCTATGTATAAATGTTGTGTGCTGCCATACATAAAAAATGAATGTAAAACACGTAATGTCACCTAACACTGAAAGCCTGAGAGAAAACCGCCCACCAAAGGCTCCCATACATATCTTCATAAAAATGGCTCCTCGCTTTTTCCCTTCCAGGATGTTCGCACTTTTACGCGGTAAATAGCTTTTATCAAAGGCACCTCTAAAACAAAACAGTCCATCAATAAACTCGAATAAATCCTAACGATAAAGGAAAAGAACAGTCTGATTTAAAATTTTAAAGAAAAACCAGCGAATCAGAGATTAAAAATGGCGGAAACACGTGTCGTCTGTGTCATTGATTTTGGTTTTTAGAGAACATCTGAGTCGGATTATGCTGCGATGGCAACAGTGAAAGATTGAAAGGCGAATCAATCGATATTATTTCTTTAAATGAGCTTTATGTTGCTTTACATTTATTAGCACGGGGATTAGGTAAGGAGTATTGAGTAGATAATGAGGGAATTTGTGAAAACTAGCGACCGATCGACCATTAGATGACCTAAAAATAAAGGACAATCTTCATGTAGAAAATGACTTTTTAGAAAATGCGGGAGTTATAAAAAATACCTGATAGGGTAAATTTCCAAATCTGTCTAGAATTTGTTTTGTAATTATTTAGAGACGAGAAGCCCTCAGAAAATTTCTTATATAAACAGAAGTTTATATCATTTTCATTGGAAGCAGAGGATGGGTTGAATATAAAATTGACTGCGAGTCAATATCTATTCCACTATCTTTTTCATTTGGTATTTACAGATCCACTACTAAAGAAGCTGATAAACTTAAAGAAGAAATAAAGGAAACACTACACTTAAAAAATTGGTCATTTTTATTTTGAGGGGAAACCAACCGATGGCCAAGAATATCAAATCCTGAAGAATTAAATAAAGACCTTCAGAAGCTTTGGGGGATCATGTCTCGAAAGAAGATTATCCCGCAGTAGGTAGCCGTTAATTTCTGCCGTAGACTGGTTAAAAGCTAATGCTATAGAACCCAATCTGTTTTATTATTAAATCATTACTAGGGGGAAGAGACGGATTATTGCATTTCCCAAGGGTATTTGTGCGTAGGTGAATGCAGAGTGTTCAACTGGAATTTTAATTCGGCAACCCCGATTTGTCGCTCTGAATCCATATCCACTGCACCACAACGCACATCTTCGTGGTTTTGGACTCTGCTTCGCGGAGGCGGCGGCGGCGGTGTCGTGGTAGTCGCTGTCATTGTCAGCGCGTTCGGCGGCAACGGAAACGGCAAAACAGCGGACGATGTGCAGCAGAAGCGAACCACGGAAGCCGGTGATGGTACGTTATGTTAGACGGACGAGATGTAACGGACACGACAGGCTGATGACATCTACCAAAATGAAAAAACGGATACTGTTGTCAAAGGAATAACAGCTGTTCTGGATGAATACAATTTATAGAAGAGCATGAAGATGATTTGGATATGCGTTGTGGTACAGAGGATATCGACTCGGAACGACAAATTGGGGTGCCGAGTTCAAATTCCAGTTAAATTCCTTGCATTCACTTACGCGCAAATACCCTTGGGAAAAGTATTAATCCGTCTCTTCCCTCTAGTTATGGGTTAAATAACAGGACAATAACCGCAGAAAGCAATGACAGGATAATCTTCTACACAGTCAGTCATGTCACTTTCCAGACATTATCGCCCAAGCGTGTATCACATATGGCACTTAACTGATAAAGATGATTATTGTGGAGACCACAAATGTGAACACTAAAAGACGGAATTTGATTGTTATTTAGTTACAAGACTATTTTCCCAAATAAACTGTAAGAATCTCAGTTCATTGGTAAATAACCATCATGTTCTTGAGAGAGTGCTTCCTGCAGTAATAGACGACGAGCTTAGAGCAAACAATACATTCTTCAATATCAAATATACGTTCATCGATGAACTTGTAAATAACTCTATGAAGCACTCAAGAACAATTTCAACAATGATAAAGAATGGATTACTGAAACAGCACGATGGCGTGATAATATGAAATTCTATTTCATTTAATTCAAGTTTTTCGCTTTTTCGAAAAAAATGAAATATTTCTCACCTAGAACCGAGGCACATTCTCACCTAGAACCGAGGCACAACTGAATGATGTCCACATTACACCTTCGTTTGTCTCTAAGATAATCTTAAAACTTGATCCTCACAAAGCGAGCGGTGGGGACGGAATCCCAACCATAGTCTTAAAGAAATGTGCCCTTGAACTCTCCTCTGTTCTTTCAAAGCTCTACAATATCTGCCTATCTGCTTCCTGCTTTCCTGCCTGTTGGAAATCTTCCTCTGTATTTCCTATATTTAAAAACACTGGAGAACCATCGGACCCTGCAAATTACCGCCCTATCAGTCTTCTTCCGATCTTCGGCAAAGTGTTCGAAGCCATTATCAACGCCGAGGAGGTTCAGCATCTCACAGCACACAGGCTCCTCTCGGACAAGCAATATGGTTTCCGCTTCACCAGGTCAAGACACTTGAACAAGGAATGCAATATTTTTACTCAGAATGACACCATAAAGATCAATGCAAATGCCCCCCCCCCCCCCAAAAAAAAATTGTATGACAGTGTAATACCGATTATGCAAAACTGTATATAAGGCACAGCACAAAGAATGGTTTGAAGTGCCAGGTAAGCTTAATTAGTTTGGAAAGTATATTAAAATAACCCAGAACCCATACCGAGAGCAAACCGCCTGCATAAGAATAGAAAATAAATTCAGCAAATACACACAAATACAAAGCTAAGTAAGTTAAGAATGTATTTTAACCTGACCTGTTCAAACTTTTTTAGTGTGGCGACCCTGAGAAAATTAGAAGACCTACCAGGATTCATTATTGGTGGCTAAAATCTCAATAACATTAGCTTTGCAGATTATACAGTATTAGCAGACACAGTATGGAAACATTCGTAATTCTCACAGAAGGTAATGAAGGAAAGCAAGAAGAAAGGACTAAACATCAGTTCTAAGAATGTCATCAAGAGGAACAGTTCAAGATGCGAGCTACGAATTGGTGTCAAGCCAAAACGAAAATTTAAATCTCTTAGAAATATTTTAATAGTGGACGGAAAATGTGGCACCGAACTCCGAAGGGGAATAGGGATGGAGAAAGTACCCTCCAAAAGCTAAGCAAAGTATTAAGAATGAGGAAAAATTCAGTAGAAACAAAGAAAACTATTCCGAAATCTTTTGTCACATCGGTGATTCTACATGTGAGTGGATGCTAGATAATGTGTTTAGAGATGTATAAGTAATTTGAAACAATAAAAATGTGGTTCTACAGAAGGATGATAAGAATAACACGCACTGAATATCTGAAGAACAAGGAAGTTTTAAGGAAAATGGAAATAAAAATTCATCCGCCCGTGCATTGAGTATTGCTGCCATATCTGGTTTGGTGCTCCTGCTATCCACTTGGGTGTCCTGGACCGAATCCAACGGAGAATCCCGAGTTGGTACCTACGATACAGTGGCTCTTTCACCGACGCAGTGTGGCTTCCCTGTGTTTCTTCTACAAATACTTTCACGGTTTCTGCTCCGATGAACTTAACCCACTGGTACCTCCTATATACGAATTTCCTCGAGCCACAAGATTAGCAACTAGGTCCCATCCTTTTACTGTGAAACCGATAAATTGTAAACGCAAATTCTACTCCATCAGCTTCTTTTCTCGCACTTCTCGCATGTGGAATTCTTTTCCGCATACTTGCTTTCCAGACAGTTGCAATCTCCAAGAATTTAAATGTAAAGTCAACAGTAATCTCCTATCTCACTATCTTATATCCTCTCTCATGCTTTTCTACATCCAGCCCACTTTCATCGGTACTCTCTTCCTTCTACTCTCTTCTTGACACCCCCTGCAACCTCTCACTCCTCATAACATTCCTCCTCGTCCACCCCACTCTCATCAGTAATCTCTTCCCTCTCCTACTCTCTTCCTGACACCCCCTGAAACCTCTCACTTCTCATAACATTCCTCCTCGTCCACCCCACTCTCATCAGTAATCTCTTCCCTCTCCTAATCTCTTCCTGACACCCCCTGAAACCTCTCACTTTTCATAACATTCCTCCTCGTCCACCCCACTCTCATCAGTAATCTCTTCCCTCTCCTACTCTATTCCTGACACCCCCTGCAACCTCTCACTCCTCATAACATTCCTCCTCGTCGACCCCACTCTCATAAGCAATCTCTTTCATTTCCTACTCTCTTCCTGACACCCCCTGCAACCTCTCACCCCTCAACATTCCTCCTATGTAACTCCCTGCACAACAGTGGCAGTAAAATGCCTTGCTTGGGGCTACACAATTATAAAAAAAAACCTGTTTAAAATCAGAAAGAAAAATTTAAAAAAATATTTTTTTTAAATTTAAAATAATGCAAGAAAGAAGTCTTCAAAAATGCCATTCATTTTGGTATTTACTTTTCTATAAAAAAAAAAAGTGACAAGATAATCGAAATGTGTAAATTCATTTCTCAGATGAGCGGATAATTGTGGATTTACGTTATTGAAGAAAATCTACACAGTAGATGATTACAAGAGTCTATGTAGCAGCTTACAGGCTCGGGGAAAAAGAATTAAACTCTGTGAAAAAGATTTGGAATCCAGACCAACCCAGACTGGAAATTCCTATAACAAATCCGTGTGCAGAACCAGCAATGGAGGGCCTTCAAGATCTTTACGGTGTCTGTAAAAAGGAAAAAGTTCAGTTTACGTTTATTTGGTTTATCAAAATAATAATTTTATATTATGCTAAACATTCTAGATTCATATCTATCTAAACTTATTTATAAATGGAACTTTGTCTGTGTGTATATGTGTCTGTGTTTGCATCCGTTACCTATAGACTCCGAAACAGCTGAACCGATTTTCTTGAAAATTTACACAGTTGTACTATAAGCGTCTGCGAGTGTTCTTAGCTAGGTTTTGTGTCGAGGTACCACCGATAAATATCGAAAATCGATAATCGAACAAATCGGGTTATAGAAGTAGTAGTCCGATTTTAATCAAATCTGATACACTCATAGACAAAGGCATAAAAAAACGATATTCAGCAGTTTCAAGGTTGCAGTTCTTACAATAGTGCAGAAAATCCATAATATATATGTATAAAAGGCAAGATGTTTGTGTGTGTCTGTTTATCTGTCTGCATATCCTTTATACAAATCCAGAATTTTTATCCGATTCTCACCAAATTTCACACAAATATTCTTTAGACTGAGTCTGAGCTCCAGAAACATGGATTAGTTTTAAAGTTTTCATTACACCCGAGCAACGCCGGGATATACTGCTAGTTTTATATACAACTGTTGTAGATTACAAATCTAGCATCCGCTCGTGCATTGAATACTGCTGCCGTATCTGGTCGGGTGCCCATGTTATCCACCTAGGTGTCCTTGACAAGATCTAACGGAGAATATGTAATGTGATAAATTCCGACTTGGCAACTCGGATACAGTCACTTTCTCACCGGCCCAATGTGGCTTCCCTGTGTCTCTTTTACAAATACTTTCACGGCTTCTGCTACGATTAACTTAGCTCACTGGTGCCCTCTATATATAAATTTAATCGAGCAACAAGATTAGCAACTAGGCCCCACCCTTTTACTGTGAAACCAATAAATTGTAAACGCAAATTCTACTCCAGAAGCTTCTTTTTTCGCACTTCCCGCCTGTGGAATTCCCTTCCATTTACTTGTTTTCTCGACAGCTACAATCTCCAAGAATTTAAATGTAAAGTCAATAGTCATCTCCTTTCTCACTGAACTTCATCCTCTCTCATAATTCTTTCTCCGTCCACTCCACTCTCATCAGTATTCTCATTCTTCTCTTATCCCTTTCTTGACACTCCCTATAACCTGTCACTCGTTTTCATAACTTCCCTCCTATGTAACCCCCTGCAAAACAGTGGCAGTAAAATGCCTTGCTTGGGGCTATATGATTATAAAAAAACGAAAAAATAAGATGCAAATTTCTAATATTAGGTTGTGATATATCCCTGGACGGAATATCAGGGAAAGGAATAGTGTAAGAATAATGCTTAACACTGCAGATAGATTAGAAGAGATTTATTATACACCAGTACAATAAACCAATAGACATACAAGAACAGTCAACGAATAGTAACAGGAATAACGTTCAAGTAGAAAATGTGTCCGCCTATGACGTATGCGTCCATCTAGTGATGTATGCTGTATTTACCAACCTTCCCACGTAAGGCTAGATGTGACACAATGTCTATTTATTGTGGGTCTTCCCGGCCATATAGCCAGAGCAAAAAATGTATGTCTATTTTTCCTCAGTCGTGATTCTACCCTTCGGCGGAACCACGACTGGGTTAGTGCTCTCTACTCGGAAGCAGAGAGCGCTCTCTACCCGAAGGCAGAGGGCTGACAGTGTCATAGAGTCGTCAGTCTAGTGACGTATGCATTATTTAGCTGTCCCTCCCAGTAAGGGCAACATGTGACACATGGTCAGTTTATAACTGGGCTTTCCGGGCTATATGGCCCGGCCAAAAAATGTCTGTCCAATATTCCCCAGTCGTGCTTCTACCCTTCGGCGGAACCATGACTGGGTTATTTCTCTCTGCTCAGAAGCAGAGAGCGCCCTCCACCTGAAGGCAGAGGGCTGACAGTGTCATAGATTCGTCAGTCTAGTGACGTATTGCATTTACTAGCCTTCCCACGCAAGGCCGGATGTGACACATGGTCATTTTATAGTGGGTATTCCCGGCCATATAGCCGGGCCAAAAAATGTCTGTCTATTTTTGCCGAGTCGTGGTTCTACCCTTCGGCGAAACCACGACTGGGTTTGTGCTCTCGGCTCGGAAGCAGAGAGTGCCCTCTACCCGAAGGCAGAAAGCTGACAGTGTCATAGCGACGTCAGGCGAGTGACGTATGCTGTATTTACTAGCCTTCCCACGCAAGGCCGGATGTGACACATGGTCATTTTATTGTGGGTATTCCCGGCCATATAGCCGGGCCAAAAAATGTCTGTCTATTTTTACCGAGTCGTGGTTCTACCCTTCGGCGGAACCACGACTGGGTTCGTGCTCTCTGCTCGGAAGCAGAGCGCTGACAGTGTCATAGCGTCGTCAGGCGAGTGACGTATGCTGTATTTACTAGCCTTCCCACGCAAGGCCGGATGTGACACATGGTCATTTTATTGTGGGTATTCCCGGCCATATAGCCGGGCCAAAAATATGTCTGTCTATTTTTACCGAGTCGTGGTTCTACCCTTCGGCGGAACCACGACTGGGTTCGTGCACTCTGCTCGGAAGCAGAGCGCTGACAGTGTCATAGCGTCGTCAGGCGAGTGACGTATGCTGACCTATGCCCACAGTTACAGTCTTTTATAAACTGGACCATATCCATTACGGGGTAGGATAGGATGTTCTTCTACAACAGTTTATTTGTAAATGTGTAGGTTGCGCCATGCGTATGGAAGGTAATAGGTTTTAAAAATACATAAGTACTATCCAATTATATCATTAGTAAATTAAAAATAAAACTTTTTCAAGAATTACTTTTGGTTTGTTAGTAAGGTTGTATCTTATGCTATGGCAATAAACTGTTAAACGTTTTAAAACACATAATTCCTACCCAGTAACATCTTTAGCAAATTGAAAAAATAAATTCTTCGATGAAGAATTGTCCGGACCCTAAATTAAGAATTTTCTCAGCTTTGCTGATAAAAAATAACGTTGGCACAAACATATAAAAATTATGGTATTTTTATTCTTCTCTCTTCATTGACATGTGTGGTGGAGGCGGTGATTTGTTGGTGGGTGGCACGCAGGGAGATGACATCATCACTGCTATCCGCAACTGATCAAATCAACTCTCAAAACTCAACAAATCTCTGTGTCACCTGACGTCATTTACAAAAGATGTCCCCACTGATAACTGCAGCCTTTTGTCCTATTCTCCATACTTTGTCTGTATTCATGTTTTTTTAGCAATAATCTTCCCTCGTTAGGCGTCAACTAGTGGAGGTAATACTGTTCCGGTGGATGAAGGAATACTGCCACATCTGGCGCCACCAGCTGCATTTGCCATCTTACAGGGTATTGTTTTTGCGTAGAATTGTCTTTTTCTTACGATTTTTTACAACTGCAAGTCGGACTTTCAACATTGTGTTAAAAACCTTTTGCTTTATTATCGTTAACCAATACACAACACAGATGTTCGTTGTGGTGCATAAGATATTGTCTTGGAACGAGAAATCCGAGACCCGAGTTTGAATTAGGATGTGGTTTCCGGCTTTCTTTTTTCCAATCTTTTCACTCTTTTCTTTCTTTTTTTTCAATTGGAGTAGATAGACTAAACTATCGCCCAGTTCACACTCCACCCACGTCTATTGAACAGGTGAAGAGGCCCATCCTTTGTTCCCTGTCTAGGATGTGGTTTCCGGCTTTCTCTTTTCAAATGGAAGGTAAACATATGAATTTCACGTCAGAAATACCATTTTGCTTCGAGCATGGCTTCTATTTTTTCAGTTTTTAGATCTTAACCAGATCCAACCTGATGCTTTTTTGAGTGGTGGTGTGGAGACGATGTAAAAGAACGTTTCGGGCACCGTCCAGTGATACCCACATTTAAAAAGGAAAGAAAAGACTAACCGTCGGAGGAATCCAGGGCACTTGACCTCAGTCAACTTTTTCACGCAGTGTTTCTCTCACTCATGTGCTCCTCCTTGTTGTTCTCAAATGTAACCGTTAATTTGATTAGAAGGACACACATCATTGAATCAGACTAAGTTAAAATGTCAAGTGGGGGGGGGGGCTTCTGTCTGAATAATGTTCTGCAAATTGCAGAGGTGTTCTAAAATCAACTAAAACCCCCTAATCACGTGTTCTACTTAGTATCGATATTTAGGGGTTATTTGGGTTTTCTGCACAGGACGTTCACCTTCCTTGTGATAACTGATCTTAGATTCTCTAACCTTACAAGCTGTCCGTTGGTTGCTTCACACTGAGGACAATATATATCTGTAAGCAAGCCAAGTTTAATTAATATAATAATAATAATATAGCGTAACAACAGGAAGTAATGAAAAGTAAAAGATATCTAGTATTTTTAAAGGATGACGTCACAAAAATGCGTTATCGATTTTTTTTAACGTTTATCGGCGTTCATATTGTTTTCCTTTCCCTCGTCAAAACAGAATCTTCCTATCTATTTTCTTTCTTTACTGCTTTTTTTTCTTGATGCGTTTCAAGATTTTAAAGAATATATTTGTCTTTGATCTCTTAGTTATCAAACCACAGAGACGAGGTGGGCCGGTCGTGTTGAGATTAGGTTGCCGGAGAGGAATATTTCCAGCGGTTCTCTCCCACACGCGCAGGTCGAAACTGGATAGGGAATGATTTAGAAAATGAAAACCTGTGTATGTTTTGCTGTTATTTGTAATGTTTAGCCTAGTTCTGACACAAGGCCATGTGTAGGTGTACCCAAACAACAGAGTACAAAATATTCAGACTAGATTGTTAATTCCAACCACGCCAGGCTACCACCATGCATGATTTATTTTTGTCAACTCACTAATGGCTTATGAACAAAGATTTAGAAGAATTATTTATGCAAATGAAACGAATTCAACCGCTTTAGAATTCCAGTTGAATTCGTTGCATTCACTTAAGCGCTAAATACCCTTTGGAAATGTATTAATCCGTCGTTTCTCCCTGCAGCTATGGGTTAAATATCAGAAGAGATTTGGTTCTTTATCCTTGATTGGCAACCAGTTTATGGCAGAAAATGATCGGAACCTACTGCAAAAAAATCTTCTGCCCAGTTAGTCATGTTTCTTTCGGGACATGATCGCCCAAGCATGTAAGACGTATAGCACTTAACTGACTGATTTATACGATAATGTGCATCATGGAATAATGGATAAGGACTCGGAATGATAAAACAGAGAGCCAAGTTTGTATCATCATGTTTAGAAAACTCACCAGCGACAAGGTGTTTCAATAATCAGTAGAAAGCATCTCTGACACAGGCTGACATCGACCCTGAGACCTAGGAAACAGTAGCTGCAAATCTTTTTTCCTATCGTAAGAACAGTCAAGGCGATGTAGTCAGGTTGTTTAGTCTCGCTTACACGCAAAAACACTTAGAAAATGTATGAATTCATCTCATCTCTTATAAATATGAGTTAAATAGCAAGACTGACTGGGTACTATAATTATACTTGGCAACAAATCTACTCCAAATAAATGGCAACCTACTGCGAGAAATCTTCTTTCTTGTCAGTGATAACGCTAATGTCATGATCTTATCAGCATATATCGCGCATGGCATTTACACTAAATTCTGTGTATTTGAGCGTATGATCTCTATACTTTCATATCGAGCATAATAGTTGTTGGGACGCCCGCGCCTATTCGGCTATAATGGACTATTCCATTACTATGTAAAGTAATGGTAGCATCTACGTAGGTAGAGTGTGCCGAGCAGCCGATCGACAAGTCAGTCGTAGACTTCCGGTGACGACCCGGAAGTACCCATTGCTCATACTACGTCTTACGACGGTTGAGACGATTAACCTTTATTCTTGTATTGGATACTAATAACCTTTGTAAATACTATTTTCACGGAATACAATTAACCTATTCCTGTTGTTGAGTTATTTATTCTTACTCACGACATAACAATAGTGCAGCATCTCAGCAATTTCCTACAGTTCTAGACTAGGATTACTCTTTCTGGCCGGGAAATACACGTAATAATATTAGAGGAGAAAATCCGTGAAAGATGGCACAAAACGAAAGGCAAATATGATGCAGAGAGTAATAGTCATCATTCATGTAGTGTGTTCCTTCATGATGTAAACACCTATGTCTCTTCCTAACCACCTATCCCTTGTAGCAATAAAGAATGGTAAGTGTACGTTGTGGTGCAATGAATACCGGCTCGGAATGAGAACTTGGAGAGCCGAGTTCGAAATCAAGTTGAATTCATTGCATCCAGCGTGGCGGACAAACATAACCTCGCTACTGACCTTGAAAGGGATCCTCATTCTGTGGTGGAATAGGATAAAAAGTGGCTTGTAAATTTTAATGCGTCTAAGACCAAGATGCTGTCTGGCAATCATCACAGGCAACCTCTCCTGTCTTCCATAAACATGAATCAAGCGAGTCTTCTTGAGAGCAATACACTGCGTCTCCTCGGCCTTACCCTCTCTTCCGATCTCAAGTGGGACGATTACATTGAGTCAATAGCTAAATCCACTTCTAGGAAGGCTGAGTCACTGTTTCGGGCCAGGCTGTTTTTTGCGCCTGAATCCATCCTGCATATATACAAATCAGCCATTAGACCGTGCATGGAGTACTGCTGTCATATATGGTCAGGCGCCCTGCTGTTCATCAAAGAAGAATCAGTAATATGATAAGTATCAATTTGACAGCTCGACTCAAGCCACATAATCACCGACGGGATGTGGCTTTCCTCTGTTCTATAAATACTTTCATGGCTTCTGCTCCAAAGAACTTATGTCGCTGGTGCCACTGCAACATGTGTTTACACGTGCAAGCAGACTGGCAATTGGTTCTCACCCATTCAGTTAGATCAACCAAATGCAAACGACAATCCTACTCTTTCAGCGTATTTTCTCAAACTTTCCGCCTGTAGAACTCGCTTCCATATTCTTGCTTTTCTGACGGCTACAACCTCCACGAAGTTAAATGCAATGTCAATACTCATCTCTTAACCACTTGACTCTAGTTCTTTCTTCACCACCCTGTATATGCTTTCCTTTCTCTCCACCTTTGCAACTGTCATCACACCTTTATTTCCATCCTTCTCTTGCTCATTTCTAACTGGTTCTTCTTTCTCTTCACTCTCTTCTACTCAATCTTTTAACTCTTATGTAGCCCCCTAATCTTTTTACTCTTATGTGGCCCCCTGCACATCAGGGGCGTTACCGCCTTGCTCGGGCTGATACGATTAAAAAACAAAACAAAAAAACTTACACGCAAGTACCCTTGAGAAAGGTGTGAATCTATCTCTTCACCCTGTAGATATGGGTTAAATAGCAGACTTGATTAGGTTTTATAGCTCTATCATTAGACCTTTCTACTTTGCCATCTGTATTTGTATAACATTTAGTAAAAGGAATGAACAGAAAACGGAAAATAAAAAGGAATATGACCACGATCTGTCCTGCCATTTAACTCATAGCTGAATTGAGATGAGATAGGTTATATTACATTATTATATTAAGTATAATTAGTGGGGGCTCAGTTTATTACTTCACAACAATAAAAAACCTATCCCTCACCTTAAGCCCAGTAGAAGTTTTAATTATGTTTCCAACTATTATATTCAGCCAGTCAGTTAAGTGACGTACGTGATACACGCTTTGGGCGATCATGTCACTAAATAGACATGACTGACTGGGCAGAAGATTATCCCGCAGTAGGTTGCCATTGCTTTCTGCGGTAGACTGGTAGCCAGCCAAGGCTATAGAACCCAATCTGTCTTATTATTTAACCCATACCTGGAGAGAAGAGAGCATGCCTTTTCTCCAATGACCATTTTTCTTTCAGTTAACGAATTTCATATATATTTTCCTTTTTACACTTTTGTAATTCTGGAAAAAATGTCATCCGCAAACAGATCTGTTTCACGGTAGCACAGTTCATCAGTATGATTAGACATCCGATTGCCTCTAGACAGGATTGAAACCCGACCGAATTCTCATCAGTCGGCGATTCTACCTCTTAGTTATGGGCGCTCGGAGGCTATAGATTTAGCGTGTAATATCCACTGCACCACAACGCACATCCAATTGCCTGTTGTACTACTCCTATAATGTCGTCTTCAGGGACTCATAATCCAAGACCTGTGGCAGACACTACGAGATCCATCAGAAAGAAAGCATAGCTGTTGCATCCACTTACAGCATTATCTTCAAAGGCTTCACGTATTCAACGACTTGATGCGGCGTCGGACAGGCCAACATTAATGTCATAATGCAGACAACCCCGAACGAGCTCTTTCTTCACCGCCATGTTTTACTCACCGCTGCTCCATCTATGACCTATTTGCGAGCCCAAAGCACTGCATTGGTCAACAGCAATGCCACCCCAGTGCTTTCACGACACGTGACGCACTCATTTCAGCATCAGTGATCACAACTTCCTACACGTCGTAAAATACAGCAAAGGACTTTTTGGTTATCTCATATATTATTTATCATTCTTTCGTAATGTGATTGTTGATATAAACTACTATTGTCATAGTGTCCGTAACTAAGGACGATTGTCATGATCGGATCGATGTCTCCCGCTTTTCTCCTTTAAAACGAGGTATGACTGTACCTGCCACCGTATGTAGAAGATATGCAAAATAACTTTGGCAGAATAAGAATAAAGGGAGTTTTTTAAACAAGCTATCACATCCAAAAGTGTTTTAAATACTCATTTCAGCAGTTTAAACTCCTGTGTCAAATTTAGATTCCTTTTAAGTCAGTCAGTTCAGTGCCATACGTGATACACGCTTGGGCGATTATGTTTCGAAAGAGACATGACTGACTGGGCAGAAGATTATCCTGCATTAGGCTGTTATTACTTTCTGCAGTAGATTGGTTGCCAGCCAAGGCTATAAAACCCAATTTGCCTTGATATTTAACCCATAACTGGAGAGAAGAGACGGATTAATACCTTTCCCAAGGATATTTGTGCGTAAGTGAATGCAACGAATTCAAGTGAAATTCGAACTCGGCACCCCGATTTCTCGTTCCGAGTCGATATCCACTGCTCCACAACGCACACCCTTTTAAGTAATAGATTTTAAAATTATCCATAGAAATGTATCAGGAAGAAAATTAAAAAGTTAATTCGTTTCATCAATTTTAAACTACCATAAAAGATTTATATTCTTTATAAGGAAAATATTTTTAAATTATTCATAGAAATGCGTCAGAAACTAAATATAAAATTGTCTAAATAAATTGCGAGTAATTACAAATCCTATCAGCATAGAAAGTAATTCGATTAAATATTTAACAATAGATTAATATTTAATAGATTAATATTTAATAGATTAATATTTAACAAAAGATTAAGGCTTGTAACGTGTTTCAGAGAACACAGGTTTTGATGCGTTTAGAGATTAGTTGGTTGTTTGTTTAGTTTTATGGCATATCAACCTCGGCGGGTCATTTATTGCCAACTAAATTTTATTTATTTATTGCTGGGAATACCTTTCTCTTTTTCAACAATTTATTGTTGTTTTTATATCTTTTGTGTCTAGTAATACTTCTTTCTTTTCGAGTATAAAGATTCATTGGGATTTGTTTTCAAGAGTAGGGTCCCGAAGTCATACCCTGTTATTTAACTCATAACTGGAGGGAAGGGATGGATTAATACCTTTCCCAAGGGTACTAGTACCTAAGTGAATGCAGGGTATTCAACTGGAATTCGAACTCGGCTCACCGATTTCTCTTTCCGGTAATCCGAGCCGATATCCACTGCACCACAACGCACATCCGTCACTAAACGGATTACAGCGCCTGGTATTTCCAAGCCGTCACCCATCTAAGTACTGACCAGGCTCAACGCTGCTTAACTTCGGTGATCGAGCGAGACCCGGTGTATTTAACGTGATATGGCTCGGAAGCTGTCTATATTTTAAAACATAACAGTGATATCAGTTACTAAAATCATACCAAACTATAGTATAAACCTTAAAATCCTACAAGCCATATCATCGGTTTGATACGTACATATATATATATCGTAATGGAACGGGGTTAATAATAATAACGACTAACATCTTTGTAATATAGATAATTTGCCATATAAAATGATTCAAAATTCATTAATTAACATTATAGGATACAAATCCTATATAATCCATCAAACAACTAAAACACACAAAATAAATTGCACACCCGCAAGAAAATGATTCAAACGGCAAAAAGCTCTCTGTTTTCACAAGTCAGTGTGTAAAGCATATTCTGGATTCTGATTGGTTATCAAATCTCAAAATTTAAAATACCTCAGAGAAACGGTTTTTCCACAGCTAAAAAAAAATTAATCGCCGGAGCCACCCGACGTAACTAAATTCAATATTTAAGGATGGCCTCTAACCGGTTACAGCAGTTAGTCAGGGGAAGCGGTTAGCTGACACCTCACCACGATGCAAGAAAGTAACCTCAAACTGACTCGGTCGAGCCAACCTGGTCACGTCACATATCCATTCTACCCCTTCGTCCAATTTTCTCTCTACATTTTCATACCACGTCGCTAAAAAGGACAGCTCACAACCAAATGGACACACGTGTTAAAGACCACTCCTTTATTTGTTTTGGCTTCTCTCTCTCTCTCTCCCTCGCTCTTTTTCAACCTGTCTCGACCTACTAAAAGGAGGAAGGAACAAAGCTTTTACAATCCGCTGCTACAGAAACAAAAACTCTAAACTACTGCAGACATTTCAAATACATACAATACTTCTACGAAAATTTCGACTACAAAATAGCATGCATTTTCTCTCAAGGAATATTTTTCCTTCAGTTAATGAATTTCACTTATATTTTTCTTTTTACACATTTTTCATCTGGAAATAAATCAATGGTTTAATATACACACGAAATATTTTATCCTTTTACATTTCAAACATCAAACTTCTGATATTTAAATGGTGGGAACTTCGGACGTGATGGACACGAGGCCAATTAACCAAACATGACCGAGTCCCCTACAACATATGTATATTTATATATATATATAGTTATCCGCAGGCAGTTCTGTTTCGCGGTATCATAGTACATCAGCATGGTTAGACATCCGATTGCCTCTAACCAGGATTGAAACCCGACCGAATTGTCATCGGTCGGCAATTCTACCTCTGGGTTATGGGCGCTCGGAGGCTTTAGATTTAGTGTGTTATATACAATGTAAAAACACATGTCAGTAGCCGAGACAGTTCAAATTCATTACTAAATGAACGATGTATAAATGCGTGAGTAGGTATTGTTTTTAAATCATTTGTCCATTGTGCGCAATCGTCGTGCGAGAGCGTATATATAAATCCATCTAAACTCATTTATGAATGGAACTTTGTATATGTGTGTCAGTATGTGTGTGTGTCTGTGTGTGTGTGTGTCCGTTATCTACAGACTCCGAAACGCCTGAACCGATTTTCTTAAAAATTTACACAGTCGTAGTATAAGCGTCTGCGAGTATTCTTAGCTAGGGATTATGTCGAGGTACCCCTATAAATATCAAAAATCGATAATCGAAAAAATCGGGTTATAGAAGGAGTGGTCCGATTTTAATCAGACACTTATAGACAAAGACATAAGAAATAATATTCAGAAGTTTCAATGTTGCAGTTCTTACAATAGTGCAGAAAGTCGATAATATATATATATATATAAAAGGCAAAATGTTTGTGTGTGTCTGTTTATCTACTTGCATGTCTGTATTTTTTCAAACCTTTTATTTTAGTTTTGCTTCGGGTTTGACTCTAAGTAGGTACACTTGTAATTCTTAGTCTCAGCCATGATACCATTTACTCAAAGGACATATTTAGCCTTCAAAATTCAGAATAAGACGAAAAAAACTTATTTGGTATCGATACCAGGAAATCAAAATTTGACTTACATCCATTCATTTTTCTTTCAGTCTGCGGTTTCACTTTAACTGGAAACAACTATTGCTTTTTAGTCTTTCGTGCTAACGTCGAAAGAGTCTGAGCTCCAGGACCATGGATTAGTTTTAAAGCTTTCATTTCGCCCGAGCAACGCCGGGCTATACTGCTAGTTCTTTATATTTACATGTTGGGTGTTCAAATTTTGCCCATATCAGAGACCCTTAGAAGTTCTACCACCCTCATTGTAGATTTAATCTACAAAACAGCACATGCAATCATAAATTGCGTTTCATCGAAAGGTAACCATTGATATTAAATATATCGATTGCTCATTCTTAACATTTGAAGGCAAACCGTTTTATATCACAGATCTTACAATATACCGTTAGTTCGAATTATGATTTTAACTGAAGAAAGGAAAGTATCTTAAGATTGGGAACGAAGTCAAGGAGAAATAGCATTTCTTATGTCGCTTGCATGATTTTTTCTTTTTTTTTTTTTTTTTCGCACAGATTATTTTGTGAAAAAATGAAAAGTGAAAGAGATATTAAAATTCGTTGTTAGGTACCAAAATGAATAATTTAAAAAGAATTAAGCTGTTGTTTTTCTAGACTAAAAAAATACACACTCTTGTGCGATCTTCCCTTTGTATATGATAATGGACTCGACTGGAGTATACATGTACTCCTGCCATAGTGAGTTACGGCGCTGCTATAGAGTATCGTAGAGATCTGATAGAGTTATCGGAGAGTACCGGAACGGATACGTAATTTACCGAGAGATATCGAAGTTAGCCAGAGATTGCTAATATATATATATATCATATATATATATATATATATATATATATATATATATATATATATATACGTATATATATATATATATATTTAGAAGGTTGCTATATATATATATATATATATATATATATATATTATATATATAATAAATAAATATATATATACATGAAGAATGCTTATATATATATACAGGATGCTTATGTATATGTATATATATATATATATATATATATATATATGTAAATAAATATATATATATATATATATATAAAGTTTGCTTATACATATATATATATTATACATATGTATATATAAATATATATGTAAAGGCTGCTTATATATATATATATATATATATATATATATATATAATAATAATAATAATATTTATTAATAAATTATAACATTGATATGTTATAATATGACTACAAAAGTAGCTATTTTGTTTCGACACTTTTTGTGTCTTTTCAAGTGATGTTGTTATTTCAAATGAATGAAGCAACCATTATATTTCCTCCAAACACCTTTCATTAAATTCGGTCGACAAGGAAGATTTAATTGATTTGTTTTGTATTTTCGGTATACTAACATTTTTCTGTTTTGTTGGAGATAAGAAATATAAAATTGGTCATAATTTTTGTCGTCTAATGCGCTTTCACCCACTACTATAGACAACGTCAAGTGGGTTTTTGTCTCTGCTGTATATATATATTAGTCATCTACATACATACTAGCCTGGTTCGCTGCATCACAGCTCATTAGAGTAATAAAAACACCCACTTGCTTCTGGCCGGGATCGAAATATATATATATATATATATATATATATATATATATATATATGTGTGTGTGTGTGTGTGTGTGTGTGTGTGTGTGTGTGTGTTGTTATGGTACCCTCCTGCGAGAAATAGACTCTTTCTCTTACTATTTATAACTACCTGAGTGACTTCCAGTGGCAGTTAACGAGAGCTAGTACGCAGTTAAAGCCAGCTACTAGTCAGGCAATAAGCAACGTAACTGTACCGTTCGGAGTTACTTTTTTCTATTTACTTATTCTTAACACTTCCTTTGAACATCTTGTTTTACAAATACACTGTTTTGAACCTACCTTTTATTTTCTGTGTCTTATTTCCGACCAAACTGGTCACTACAATTTTGCGGCGAAGTTTCGCCACAACCACACTTTATCTATCTATTTATCTATCTATAGATGCTTGTGCTTGTGTGTGTGCGTACTGTTTTAAATCTGCTACTGGCGTGGTGAGTTTTGTGTATTGGAGACAAAAGAAAATTCTATAACTTTTATCCCATTTATTTAAACCAAAAAGCGCTATGATTTATTTTTCAATATGATTGTTAGCAGTTTCTATGAAAATAGATTTTTTTCTTTTTTCTTTTTCTTTTCTTTTCTTTTCTTAGCTTGCTTCCCAGTCAACCACCCAGACCCCACTTTTTACTTTCTCACTTTTACTGCCTTCCTTTTCTCTTTATCCTTCCCCCTACCATTTCTTTTGACCAGACAAGGCTAAATTTCAACTTTCAGCTCTCGACTCAGTTAAGGAATCTAAAAATAAAAATAGACATAGATCTCTTTCTTATTAATCCCACCCCTTTAATTTTCCGTAATGAATATTTTTTAAACTTCCGCCGGTAAAATATCTCTGTTCATTTTATCATTTGGCTTTTTGTAATAAAAAATTCTTTGCTGATAATACGAGGAATTTCTCGTAGAAAGATCTCGTAAAAATGGCCATCCAACGAAATTGAACATAGGAATTTGTTTTATCAACAAGTATGGAATAGCCTGTCACAAATCTTACGCAACAAGGGCATTGCCAACTGCGCTGTCCTCAATGTCAACAGTATCAATAACCTCGTGGTCGCCGATAAACACAGAATCTTTAACCGCGGCATACTCAAACATCAACTACGCCACCAATAGCAAGATATTCTACATCTGTGGATTAGCCAAAGGTGAATGCATAACAGATAAACCCTTGACATTATAATTACGTGCAAAATAACGCCAACTTTGACATTTCTCTTAAATGTTCAAAGCAATGACGAGGGATATAAAGAATATTAAGTGAGAAAGAGATATAACAAAAATTTTAACATACTTTTCTATATAAAGTAAGAAATATAAAAATACATTGATTAAATTTGAGATATTTATAAGGTAAGAGACTCAGTTTCGTAGATGGGGAGGTTATAGTTGTAAACAATGTGGACATAGGAAAAGACGATGAATGATAAGTACGTCTCATAGAAGTTAACATGCAGTGTTTACCCTGATGTGCACTTTGAATCTATCTATCTATCTATCTATCTATCTATCTATCTATCTATCTATCTATCTATCTATCTATCTATCTCAGGCTTATATATATTTAATGAAAATATATTGAACGCCTTTATAAATCCATTGGTAATAGGGGTAATACCAATCTAAACTTATTTAAAAATGGAACTTTGTCTGTGTGTGTGTGTATCCGTTACCTATAGAATCCGAAATGGCTGAACCGATTTTCTTGAAAATTGACACAGTTGTACTATAAGCGTCTGCGAGTGTTCTTAGCTGGGTTTTGTGTCGAGGTACCCCCGATAAATATCGAAAATTGATAATCGAAAAAATCGGGTTATAGAGCGAGTGGTCCAATTTTAATCAAATTTGATACACTCATAGACAAAGACATAAGAAACGATATTCAGAAGTTTCAAGGTTGCAGTTCTTACAATAGTGCAGAAAATTGATAATATGATATCAATACCAGGAAATCAAAATTTGACTTACATCCATTCGTTTTTCTTTCTGTCTCGCTTTACCTGGAAACAACTATTGCTTTTTAGTCTTTCGTGCCAACATCCAAAGAGACTGGGCTGCAGGACCATGGATTAGTTTTAAAGCTTTCATTACACCCGCGCAACGCCGGGCTATAGTGCAAGTTAATTGTATAAACGATGGTCACAAAGTGAGGGCTCAGTTTATGTATTGATTGTAAGATGGAACTGATCCACCACTTTATATCCAGCAATTTGTCTTACATCCATTCATTTTTCTTTCAGTCTACGGTTTCGCTTTAACTGGAAACAACTATTGCTTTTTAGTCATTCGTGCCAACGTCCAAAGACACTGAGCTCCAGGACTATGGATTAGTTTTAAAGCTTTCATTACACCCGCGCAACTCCGGGCTATACTGCTAGTTAATTGTATAAACGGTGGTCACAAAGTGAGGGGTCAGTTTATGTATTGATTGTAATATGGAACTGAATCCCCACTTTATATCCAGCAATTTGTCTTACATTCATTCATTTTTCTTTCAGTCTACAGTTTCGCTTTAACTGGATACACAAATTGCTTTTCAGTCTTTCGTGCCAACGTCCAAAAAGACTGAGCTCCTGGACCATGGATTAGTTTTAAAGCTTTCATTATACCCGAGCAACGCCGGGCTATACTGCTAGTAGATTTATAAAGACATCCAATTTATTTTCCTCAAAATACTCTGTTTAGAGCTCTCATTGGATTACGATCACCCGTGGAATTAACTTTACAAATATATATTTGTAGTAATAGTATCTTCCGTAATTTGTAAAGTTAATTCCACGGGTGATCGTCATCTGATGGACGCCACGGTTAAAGCTTCTGCGTTTATCGGCGACCACGAGGTTATTGATACTGCTGACTTTGAGGACAGCGCGGTTGGCAATGCCATTGTTGTTTAAGACTTGCAGCAGGCGATTCCAAGTTTGTTGAGGACGAAGCGGCGTCTGATTCCGCGGTTTATTGCAAAAGAAAAGAAAAATGTGAACATTAACTGGTAAATTTGCTACCCACACAAACATATGGCAAAATGATGGTGTTAGGATACACACCCACGCAATCAGACACACACACACACACACACACACCCATATATATATATATATATATATACTCAGTCAGTCAGTTAAGTGCCATGCGCGATACACGCTTGGGCGATCATGTCTCGAAAGAGAGATGACTGACTTAGCAGAAGATTATCCCGCAGTAGGTTGCCATTGCTTTCTGCGGTAGACTGGTTGCCGACCAAGGCTATAGAACCCAATCTGTCCTATTATTTAACCCATAACTGCAAGGAAGAGACGGATTAATAACTTTCCCAAGGGTATTTGCGCGTAAGTGAATGCACTACCGGGCATAATTGTTAGACCACACCAGTTTAAAAAAGATGATGTCTTTCATACTATTTTCAGTATTTATTGCCAAGTGGATAATTCTAAATGAAAATAGAATCGTTATTTTGTTATTAATACTTTGCAACATTTTACAAGGCAGCCAGGAAGTCTTTGCTTTGGTCAGCCAATAAGAAGAGACTAGCATGGGGAAGAGAGTACAAAAACTGGACACTTTTGACTCATTTGATACACATATTTTTGTGCAGTATTAAAAAAGAACCCTTCTATTTACATTTAGAATTATCCATTTGGCAATAAATACTAAAAGTAATATGAAATGCAACATTTCTTTTATAAAAATCTTAAAGTTTCTCTTTAACTGGAAACAACTATTGCTTTTTAGTCTTTTGTGCCAACGTCCAAAGAGTCTGAGCTCCAGGAGCATGGATTAGTTTTAAAGCTTTCATTACACCCGAGCACCGCCGGGCTATACTGCTAGTATATATATATATTGTCATCCGCAGACAGATCTGTTTCGCCGTATCACAGCTCATCAGTACGGTTAGACTCCGATTGCTTTATATATATATATATATATATATATATATATATATATATATATATATATATGTATCGTGTATTCCTGAAGGTTTAAGATGAAGTCAATGTAACTGAAATGTATATATTGGATATCTTATATATATAAGTATAATCTTGTATAATCCTGGATATCTTATATATATAAGTATATCTTGGATATCTTATATATATATATATATATATATATATATATATATATCGTGCATTCCTGAAGGGTTAAGATGAAGTCAAAGTAACTGAAAAGTATATCTTGGATATCTTATATATATAAGTATAATCTTGTATAATCTTGGATATCTTATATATATAAATATATCTTGGATATCTTATATATATATATATATATATATATATATATATATATATATATATATATATCGTGTATTCCTGAAGGGTTAAGATGAAGTCAAAGTAACTGAAAAGTATATCTTGGAAATCTCCGTGAGGCCACATTTTTCCATTGGAAATACACCAAATTGATTCTCTATCTTACTGATCCTGTAGTTGAGAATAAACTCAGCAATGGTTTGGCAGCGCAGATGAAGAAAGGAAACGAAAGCATCGGAACTACCGACACCTCTACCAACCAAATACGCTTGCCTAAGACGGCGAAAGGGAGAAACGCCCATAGCTCGTAAGCCGGGCTTTTAAAATCACTTAAGGGCAGAAGGAATACGTTGTCTTTAAGATAGATTATGTAACGGTATATGTAACCAAGACGGATGAAGCGTATGATTATTGATATATGACCAATAAAAGTATATTTTTTTTAGCTTGGGAATAGTGACTGGTTTTCAGAAACACTTAGCGTATATACTAAAGTAAAGCGCCAGGTTTTGTGATCAATTTTTACGAAAAATATTACGCAATACAGAGGCGATTTTTTGAAGTGTTTAAAAAACACGCATATGCTAATGTCAATTTAATGCTTTTAAAGGACGTCATTAAATGTAAATCAACGCAAAAGTTTATAAAATTCACGAAATGAAGTAAAATGTCCCCAGGGGCAGTTCATTATTACAATTATTATTACGTACAACTAGCAGTATAGCCCGGCGTTGCTCGGGTGTACTGAAAGCTTCAAAACTAATCCATGATCCTGGAGCTCGGGATCAGCTTAAAGAATATTTGTGTGAAGTTTGGTGAGAATCGGATAAAAATTCTGGATTTGTATTAAGGACATACAGACAGATAAACAGACACACACACACAAACATCTTGCCTTTTGTATATATATATATATATATATATATATTATCTATTTTCTGCACTATTGTAAGAACTGCAAACTTGAAACATCTGAATATCGTTTCTTATGTCTTTTCTATGAGTGCATCAAATTTAATTAAAATCGGACCACTCCTTCTATAAACCAACTTTTCCAATTATCGATTTTCGATATTTATCGGGGGTACCTCGACACAAATCCTAGCTTATAACACTTGCAAACGCTTATAGTAAAACTGTGTAAATCTTTTAGAAAATCGGTTCAGCCGTTTCGTTGTCTATAGGTAACGGACACACACACACACAAATGCACACACAGACAAAGTTCCATTTATAAATAAGTTTAGATTAGATTAATTTAAAGTAAAGAATACGACGGTCGGATACGCATGTGGTGGACACGAGAGCCATCGGGCAAGAGTCGAAACATGGCCGAGTTAGTTAAATTAATTTTCGCAGGAAGACAATTGAGAAATATATAAATACATCGCTACTTAGTTCCCAAGCTATGGGTTAAGTAGTAAAGAAGGCTGTGTTCTCGAGTAGTTTTTGGCAACCGTCTCAGGAGAAGGAAATCTCTGAATTCAAAACTTTATACTGGCCTAGCAAAACATATACATAAATTGTAAATATACGATATATTCAAATGTTCTAGACATATTGCTTTACGTTTGGGCTTAAATACGAAAATAATTTCCTCCTTATAGATGTAATTCTTTTTTCAGAAGTCCTAAAGTTCATGTAAAAAATCCAGCGGTTTCATTATATATTCTGACTTTTCGAGTTTCTTTATTTAATGTGACGTTTGTGACAAACTTTATCTTATTACCCGTCACTGACCTCTCGATATTTTTGTCGTCGCCGATTTTGCTTCGGCGACTTTTGCCTTAAAAAAAAAAAACAAGTTTTCTCTCCGCTTCCGAGTGAATTCGTAGATCTTCGTCGCCAATTATGTTGTGGAGTAGTTTTCGCACTGAAGGTTATTGTCGTGCTATGTCGGTTGCTAATCGACTTAACGTACCCAAAATTTTAGAAACTTGGTGATCTTCCACTGAAAGCTGACTCCTTAGTATTTGGCTAACTGCTGACTAACTGCCTAGTAGTTATACTAAACTCCAGTATAATTCTGAAGAGTTCCTATGAACTTCTCAAGAACTTCCCAAGAATTTTCTGTTAAATCTTATTAATATAAGAGGGAGAGTCCACTATCTGAGGAATAGGTGGGTTTCTCCATAACACTATACAACAAGTCGACATCAGGTCGACATATACCCGAACCCATTTCAAATTCCTCACCTTAGGATTTGGTTTGATTTGGTTTGTTTAACGGCACCTCAACACCTTACGTTTATTTCATGCTGAAATTTAATCTCCTTAGAAGCTTTGGGACATTTTTAAAAAATTATTGCTGGTGATTTTCTCTCCCTTTTCCAATAAAGTACTAATTAATTACACAAAAAACATTCTCATACTTTTTATTAATTATACAAAAAAAAATTTCATACTTTAATGTTTTGACCCATGTTTTAGGGAATATTATTTGCCCATGACAGGGATTCTAACGGATGACACTATCTCTGATCAGGGTGTACCTGGGAACCAAAGGAATTAAGAGGTGTTTCTACTTCCCTAAAAACTTCCAAACCAGAGACCTTACTGCCAGATGTAGCCTAACATCATACACAGGAAGACTCTTCTTAGAAACTCACCTTTTTAATTATATTTGTCTAAAAAACATGAAAGTTTTCATTGTATCAATTTATTCTGGTCCATAATTTTCACCGGCAGCGTTTTATAGGTAACTTTCTGGTGCCATGTCTTAGAGAAAACCATAGAAATTAACCGAAGTTAAGAAACCTTGAACTAGGTCAGTAGCTGTATAAGTGACCGCGGAGTAATGCCAAGGACTGTAACCTTGGATGGTGATTTTCTAAGGATGAAGCACCCGGTGAGGATCGAACTCTGTCCATTCTTCCCTTAAGTTTATCGTAGAAAAGGAATCTAACTGTTGTCTTTCCTTTTTAGATGTTCTGGTTCATAGGAATAGTGACGGGTTTTTGACTTTTGTATTTAGGAAGGCTACTCTTTCAAGAAAACTGAATGCATGGTCATCAGCAAAAGGTGCAACTCAAAATGCCAAATACAGGTGGGGGAGACCAGAATCAAGCAAGTACAAACATTTAAATACCTAGGAAGTGTTCTAACAGGAGATGGAAAGTGCAACACAGAGTTCCGAAGGCGAATTGGCATGGCAAAGCCGCGTTCCAGAAGCTGAGCAAAGTACTAACACACAGAAAAATTTCACTAGAAACAAAGAAAAGAGTGCTGGATTGCTATGTGATGTCAGTTCTTCAATACGGCAGTGAATGCTGGACAATATAATAGAAAATGAGGACAAAACTTGAAGCAGCGGAAATGTGGTTCTACAGAAGGATGCTGCGGATATCGTGGACTGAGCATGCAAGCAACGATGAGGTGTTGGAAAGAATGGCAACAAAAAGGAAATTAATACTGAGCATCAGGAAAAGGCAACTGAAGTTCCTGGGACATGCAATAAGGAAGGAGAGCTTGGAAAACTTGATACTGACAAGCCAGATAGAAAGAAAGAAGAAGGCAGCGGATAACATAAATCAGGGCCTGATCAAGTGGATGACGGAACGGGGATTGCGAGATGTAACAGGAACAAACGTACTAAGAGCCACAAGGGATAGGGAGACGTGGAGAACCATGATCGCCTACGTTCTGAAGGGACAGGGCACATAGAGGAAGAAGACTTTTTTGGGACTTGAAACACTTTTTGTCCACTACAACGTTAAATAGATTTGGTTAAGACATTCACTTACAGAGCTCTTAAGATTTGTTCCGATTCCTTCCTCTGCAGTGAAACGGATTTTATTAAGATGACACTTACTAAAAATGGCTATATTTTTAATCATATCACCCCGAGCAAAGCGGTAACGTTACTGATGTGCAAGGGGCTATGTAAGAGTGAAAAGATTGGAAAAGAGAAAGCCGGAAACCACATCCTAAACAGTGAACAAGGGATGAGCCTCTTCACCTGTACAATAGACGTGGATGGAGTGTGAACCGGGCGATAGTTTAGTCTATCTACTCCAATTGTAAGAAGAAAAAAAAAGAAAAAGAAAAAGAAAAGGAAAAGTGAAAAGATTGGAAAAGAGAAAGCCGGAAATCACACCCTAAACAGGGAACAAGGGATGAGCCTCTACACCTGTACAATAGACGTGGGTGGAGTGTGAACCGGGGGATAGTTTAGTCTATCTACTCCAATTGAAAAAAAAAAGAAAAAGAAAAGTGAAAAGATTGGAAAAGTGAAAGCCGGAAACCACATCCTAAACAGGGAACAAGGGATGAGCCTCTACACCTGTACAATAGACGTGGGTGGAGTGTGAACCGGGGGATATCCTTTAGACGTTTTGGGTTCTGTTATTCGTGATATCATCAATAATTTTCACAGAATTAAGCCGCATCTTGTTAAAAAATATCAAGTTTATTTGCATCTTCCCTTTATTCATTCAGAGGCTGAGTCTTTAGCTAGGCGGATTTTGCGTTTTATTAGCAAATGTTATTTTTCTGCTTATGTTCGAGTAATATTTAGAACTCGACTAATTCTTTCTTCGATTCGTAAGGATGTTCTTTCCCCTCATCATTTTCGTTCCGTAACTTACAAATGTGAACGTAGTTGTGGAAACGACTATATAGGGAAGACGTCTCGGCATTTAGGTTTGAGAATAAAACAACATTTACCTCCTAGAATTTTAAATCCGGCTTCTGGGAGTGGCCAACTAGTTAATATATCCGATTCATCCATTGTACAACATGGTACAAGTAGCAGGAATTGTGTTTTTGGATTGAGTGCGGACTGTTTCTCTATTTTATCAAGGTCCAACCCTTTATATAATTTAAAAATTCTAGACTCTTTATCCAGCAGATCCCGCAAGCATTCTCTCTGTAAACAGAAGGATTGCTTACTGGGTTTGAATGTTATTGTACTCTAGTATCCCTTGCATTTTTTCTCAGCCCCGTTAATCATCTTATTCCTAGAAATAAACTTGAGAAGGCTGGGACGAAACCAGGTAATTTCTAGGTTTTAGTAAAAATGCCATTTAAACTACGCTTATTACTGGATATATATATATATATATATATATATATATATATATATAATTTTCCCCACTTATGTATTTCATACTTTCATCCTAGATTGATATCTATTTCATTAACACGCGAATAATATTATTTCAAATGTGTAAAATGTGTACCCTCATCTATCTATCTATCTATCTATCTATCTATCTATCTATCTATCTATCTATCTATGACGATTCATATCTATCTATCTATCTATCTATGACCATTCAAATCTTTCTATGACCATTCATATCTATCTATCTATCTATCTATCTATCTATC
Source organism: Ascarosepion bandense (assembly GCA_037127315.1). Lineage (NCBI taxonomy): Eukaryota > Metazoa > Mollusca > Cephalopoda > Sepiida > Sepiidae > Ascarosepion > Ascarosepion bandense. The sequence goes on from JBBBDQ010001562.1 coordinate 1,024,685, forward strand.
TATCTATCTATCTATGACGATTCATATCTATCTATCTATCTATCTATGACTATTCATATCTATCTATCTATCTATCTATGACCATTCATATCTTTCTATGACTATTCATATCTATCTATCTATCTATCTATCTATCTATCTATCTATCTATCTAGGTCGCTGAGCGGTGCGTAAAATTTACTGCTGCTTAGGCTTTAATTAAGTTTGATATACATTTTCTGATATATCACCTCATTTGTAGAACAATCGAATTGAATTCAACTCACGCTTTCACTATGTTCTTCGATGGAAAACCGGTGACTTCTGTGCACCAATCTTAAAAGCTCCAGTCCAAGAATTTTGAAGATCACCAGGAATTTGGTGCGGCGTTCACACTCACATATACATTGCAACAGCTCCGCAAAAATATTTTTCCTTGTTATTTTTAATATTGTATACTTTTGTTTCTCTGAGTTCTTGGTCATCTTTCGCATCGAAACCATATGATTCTTGTTTCACATAGGATTAGTTGTTATGTTTTCTAGGATCAGTAGTGCGAAGACTTTATCGATCTTACTCGCATATTGATTTTCATATCTCATACACTCTCTCTTTCTGTCTGTCTGTCTGTCTGTCTCTCTCTCTCTCTCTCTCTCTCTCTCTATATATATATATATATATATGTATATATACATAAGAAAGAGATATATCGATAGATAGATAATAAAGAGGTTCAGATAGATAGATAGATAGATAGATAGATAGATAGATAGATAGATAGATAGATAGGAATAAATCAAAAATATTTTTTGAATAGCGTTTAATTTTTCAGTTTTCTTGAGATATCGGATCCTTCGATAGTAAACGATAATCCAAACACCACACTGTTGATATAATATTGGACTACATGCAGGTTTATTCTTTATTTTTATTTTTATGTAAGAATATTTACCAGTTTTAGATAAGAAAAACATTAAATCCTACTCCAATCTTCCGTTTTTGACGTGCTGCTGTAAAATATATATATATATATATATATATATATATATATATATATATATATATATATATAGATGAGAGTTTTGTAATTTTCTTTAAGTATTGTATACATTAGGTGTTTGGGTAGGTATTTGAAGGCTATCACAAGGCGTTTATGCGTTTTTAAAGAAAAGTAAAGAATTTTTTGGGAATTACCTATTTAGTATTCCTTGATATTTGGAGATCAGAATCTCACCTTCAGAATGATAGGAGAGCTTGATTTCACGTCCGTAAACGAATGGTCCTCTTTTGCTGCTACTGCTGTCGGTAATTGTAGTCAGTATGTGTGTGTGTGTGTGTGTGTGTGTGTGTGTGTGTGTGTGTGTGTGTGTGTGTGTAGGTGTTGTACAGTCCTTCTTTATATATTCTTTTTGTATAAAAATTGACGAGAGATAACGGCTTTTTTTTCTTTGTCGTAAGTAAACTGCATCAAAACTTAGGGGATATGAAATTCTGCTTCCTTAAAATGTCGATATAAACCGGTGACAATTACTCTCCTTGATTTTTTTCTTTTCTTTTCAAATTCCACTGAGTGGGTCATCCATTTACACAAACTGAGTTGCGTTGGCATCTTGACGTGAAGTAATGATTAGCGCCAGAACAATTACTACCCAGCAGTGAGCTTGACCCTGTCCAGGTCCTTCAAAATTTCAGCCTTACGCCACATCTAAGTTACACTGAGAAAACCACCATTCCGAAAAGCGTAATTACATAACTTGTAATCATAAGAGACTTCATCTAATGTGTACGTTTGTCACCTTCCAAATTTTTCTGCACGTCTTAGATACAAAATTTCGCAACTCGTAGCATTCTTTCGCCATTTCACGTGAGCCTTAATTCTGTTTCTTTTTTTTCCTTTTGTTCCTATACTTTTACTTTTTTTCATTTATTTATTCGTTTATTCAAGCGCCATTAATAACCCATATACTGGCCACTAAAGGACTAATTTGCTTCAGTTATCCTTTGTCATTTTTTCTTATATTTTTCTTCTTTAGTAAGTTTGTAGTTTGTTGTCTACTTTGTGAGTTCACCCAACTCCTTTACGATCAGTCAGTTAAGTGTCATACGTGATATACGCTTTGGGCGATCATGTCTCGAAAGAGACATGACTGTCTGAGCAGAAGATTATCCTGCAGTAGGTTGCCATTGCTTTCTGCGGTAGACTGGTTGCCATTCAAGGTTATAGAACCCAATCTGTTGTGTTATTTAGCCCATAAGGCTATTTGCGCGTAAGTTTAAGTAAGGAATTCAAATGGAATTCGAACTCGGTTCCTCGAGTTTTGTTCCTAGTCAATATCCACTGCACCATAACGCACATCCTTTATGATACTTTGAAGAAAACCTTAAACAACCACCTAAAATAGTAACGCACGATGCACTGGAAGAAAAAAAAATAAAGATCACTTAATTTTTTCTTTTTTTTTCTTCTTGTAACCATTATCATTATTTTTCTGTTCGTTTTCTTTTTCTTTTCTTTTTAAAACAGAACGTCATAGAAATTTCTGTAAATTCTGAAAAGTTCATTTTTTTCTTTGTTTTTCGAAGAACACACATCAGAAATTTCTGTAATGTTCAAAAAGTTCTTTTTTTATTTCTTTTCGAAGAACCCATATCAATAAAAAGTTCATCTTGTTCCCAATTTCTTTTTTCTTGTCCCTTCTTTCTCCCTTGGAATGTCACCACACCCACAGACACCCAGTAACGACCGTACGCCGTAGACGTTAACTGCATCTTCACTTTCAAATTAACATCGGGTAAATGACCTCGCATATCTATGTGACCTCTTGCTCGAGTTTTTATCACTTATGATATTGCCTAGAAATTTCAATCATACTCTGACTGAACACGGAAACCTGCTGCTTTCTTCAGTACGTATCATTACAGGTTTTCCTGTGGAACAACATCAATAACCAAACGAGAGAAAAAATTAAACAAACAAAGCTACCTAAAGTCAGACTGTATCTGATGATACATTTTGAACGGAGCATTAGTTTGCCTCCCTCAAAGTTCTAAGCTCCCACCTGACTTAAATTTAAAATGGACCCGTCTTCTCTAAGCACCACATCTAAACGTTTTGCCTACCAGTACCTCCAATGTCATAAGGAAGCTAACCTAATCCCATCTTTCGAGCTCCGCTCTCTCCTCCAACAGCATGATCTACAACAAATCTTTCAATGCATGTCTAACTTTCTTTTTGCTTATTGTGTTCCTATAAAACCCCTAATTAATATTACAGAACTTAAATATCGCGTTTTCTTTATGTTCATTCTACAAAGCGGCAATAGGAGGAAATTCAAATAATGGCTTTTACCTGCCTACAACTGGTTTTTGGCCGAAACCGAAATTAACAACTGGAAGAGCTCGAAAAATTTTTTCACGGTTTACAACGACCTATCTCTTTCTTCAACAGCACTGCCTGTGAGTACTTCTTCCTGAAGTCCACCCATCAACTCTGTTTATTTTTTTTCAGTTCTAACTCCCTCGCATGCACTGACTACCCTCCTTAGTATGAACAAAAGGACCATAATCATAATCTTCACGGCCAAACTCTGTAAATAACTGAAAAATATATGCTGTTTCATAGTAGCTTTTGGCCGAACCAGCAACTTTTCTGATGACGAAAACCCGAGCAGAGCCCATATAAAGAAACTAAAAATGACACCTATCTTGCTTCGATGTGTTATTGCAATCCTCAATTCGTTTGGTGTGGGAGTGTGTGTGTGTTTGTGTGTGTGTGTGGGTGTGTGTGTTTGTGTGTGTGTGAGTGTGTGTGTGTGTGTGTGTGTGTGTGTGTGTGTGTGTGTGTGTGTGTGTGTGTGTGTGTGTGTGTGTGTGTGTGTGTCATGGTAACGAAGGTTCTATCAACCATTTTTTTTAAACAACAGCAATTTGAAATGTATGTTGTATATCACTGAGACGACGACGACAACGAAGATCACTTCCAGCCCTTCAACGGGGGAAAGAATCTCTTCTTTTTCTTCTTCTTCTTCTTCTTAAATAATTCTGACGCCAAAATATCGTTGCTTTTCCTCCAGACATGTCGATTATAAACTCGTAACAATTCGGCGAGAATCTGCTCGAAACGAATGTTATCTTCTTCACTGATAAATGACGAAATATACTGGACTCCAAGGAGAATCAAAATGACGGACTGCAACACTTGATTTATAAATAAAAACTCTTCAATTATATCTTTATTCTGTTCTTCTTCTCTTCTTCTCTTCTGTGATTTGGTTGTATTATTGGGTGAGTGGTTTGGTCGGATCGGAACACACGTATACGATGCGGACTAGCCAGACCCTAAACTCTGACTGTGACACCTTACGTCACTTAAGTAGTTAACTCAGTGGAACCTGGTATTTCCGTTGCATTATGTCTCGGCCACTGACCCTGGCTCCTCAAAGCAAAATCTGCTCGACACCTGTGTCACCCAATGCAAAATATATTTCTTGGCGAAATTCTATTATTTTCACTGGTAATCATGAATGACCCCTCGCACTACTCCACACCGACCAAACCTTTATACAAAATTGGAGCTTTTCGAAGCCTGAGCAAATTCATTATGGACGCTCCCAAACCACCAGCTTTTGTACCAGAGACGGCAAACTCTGACATCAAAATCCAGTATATATACTGTGTGGTTCACCATACACTACCCGATGTATTTAAGGCCCCGGGGAGTTCAAACTCCGTGATAATGTAACATGCGCTCATCACAAACGCTTAACGCGTGGCAAACTGTGCACCTGCATGAGATATATAGTTTTGATGGAGAGAGATTGCTTTGCACCCCAAAAGCAACTGACCACCTTAAACAAACCTTAGTGCAGGTTGATCTGTAAATGGATGGCTAATAGTTCAAACAAGTGCATGCAGGACAGAAATCGCGTGCATCTGCATAAAACGAAGGGCACTATCCACTGCAGACTCTTATTTATAGTTAACGATAAAAGAGTCAACTATGACAGTGGCCAGGTAGTTAGAGCGTTTACTTTCTGACTATGAAACTCTGGTTCGAATCTCACCATATCGATTTGTCAGAAAAGTGACTTCTGTTATGTGTAACTGAAAACCTGTTGTATCGTGGAATGAAGTGATACACAGAGAAATGTTGATAAACTCCTTTATTGACAGAGTGGTACAACCAAGATGTATCTACAATATTTACATTCTCTCGCAGTAGTCGGTGAAACTTCCCGAAGTCCGTGATTATGACAACCCACCACCGTGCTAAGCGCACATTGTCTTTTATACATCCAGGCGACCGGATGTCACATGGTATGAACCACGATACAAAAAAAAAAAAAAAACAAACCACGGTTTGTGAGTGAAAGATTTGCTCGTCATGGCCTTGTTCAGCAGAACAGAGCATGCAACTGTAACGGGAAGTATCAGTGGTGTGCCATATATATATGTGTGTGTGTGTGTGTGTGTGTGTGTGTGTGTGTGTGTGTGTGTGTGTACAGAATTTAGAGACCATTTTCTGACACCCTAAGAAATAGGATAAAATTGTTGGTCTATTATGGTATTATCATACAGTAAAGACTTCAATGGACGTGCGTTGTGTTGCAGTGGATATCGACTAGGAACAAGAATTCGGGTGGCCGAGTTCGAATTCCAGTTGAATTTCTTGTATTCACTTACGCCCAAATACCCTTGGGAAAGGTATTCACCCGTTTCTTCCCTCCAGTTATGGGTTAAATAACAGGACAGATTGGGTTCTGTAACCTTGGCTGGCAACCAGTCTACCACAGAAAGTAATGGCAACCTACTACAAGACAGTCTTCTGCCCAGTCAGTCATGTCTTTTTCGAGACATGATCGCCCAATCGTGTATCACGTATGGCACTTAAACTGACTGACTGAAAGACTTCAATACACCTCCCCATAAAAAGACGAATTCGTGAACTCGTCAGGAGAATTAAAAGAAAGACATTTCAACACTCTTATTTATATTTGTTTTTATTTTTAGATTTTACATATTTAAGCCAGGATATAAGGTAATTGGTCTGGAACATTTATATATATATGTATATATATAATTACCATTTATGCATATGCTTCGCCGGGCCAGCATACGGTTTTGAATTTAGAACTGTCATTTTCCTGAATCTCCTGGGTATGACGATAACTACATCCGGCAGCAAGGCCTTTGATTGGCAATTTTTAAGGAGGGTGGAAACTCCTCCTAATTTCTGATTATTAATTTCTGGCCCAAGTGTCTTTTTGCGCAAATGAATTTAACTAGCTCGGCCATGTTTCGAACCTTGTTCGGTGACTCTCGTGTCAAGCCGCAATCCATTGCACAATCCCTATATCCAACTTTCCTATTCCTTATTTCCAATTAACTGTCTATAATTATAATATTAATAATGAGAAAAATATACTTTATTTGCTGAAATTCGATAGATACCTTGACTTATATTTAATGACGTCCTTTCAGCATTAATTTGTCATTGTTTATTTAATTTTATGTCGTTTCTTTATCGATTTTGTCCAAACGCAGGCTATTTTGTGAATGGTAAACATTATACAATTTAATAAAACAAATTGCATTTAAATTGCTTTATCTAATTGTATTATGGCAAAATCACCAATTCGTCGTCTGAAAAGTCTTAGCAACGCTCGATTTGTTATGGTTGGTGTGTGTTTGTTTAATGACAAGATAATCCTGATATTGTTACTTTACTTATTTTTGACTGTTCTTTTTGGATGAGGAGTGTTGTTTCATTCACGTGAGCTATTAAGCAAATTTTATTTAATTTTATTGGTACAATACTTTTGGTGGCACCCGGTCTTTTCTGCTGGATTTTTCTAACAGTTTTACTAATACAAATAAACATCTATAATTTTATGCATTTACTAAAACTTAACTGATATGGAGAAAACAATGTACCAACGCAAGGCTGTAGTAAACAATTGATGCATTTGAAAGACATATTAGTACATAAAGAATATATCTTCGCTAAGGAAACTACAAGACCTCATACAGAAGGTAGCGGTAGAGAGTGACAAAAAAGGTCTACAAATAAACTTTAAGAAAACTGAATGCATGGTCATCAGCAAAAGGTGCAACCCAAAATGCCAAATACTGGTGGGGGATACCAGAATAAAGCAGGTACAAAAATTTAAATACCTAGGAAGTATTCAAACAGGAGATGGAAAGTGCGACACAGAGATCCGAAGACGAATTGGCATGGCAAAGAACGCGTTCCAGAAGCTGAGTAAAGTGCTGACACACAGAGGAATTTCACTAGAAACAAAGAAGAGAGTGTGGGATTGCGATGTGATGTCAGTTCTTCAATACGGCAGTGAATGCTGGTCAATATTATCGAAAATCAGGACAAACCTGGAAGGAGCGGAAATGCGATTCTACAGAAGGATGCTGCGGATATCGTGGACCGAGCATGCAAGCAACGATGAGGTGTTGGAAAGAATGGCAACGAAAAGGAAATTAATACTGAGCATCAGGAAGAGACAACTGAAGTTCCTGGGACAGGCAATGATGAAGGAAAGCCTGGAGAACCCGATACTGACTGGCCAGATAGAAGGCAAGAGAGACAGAGGAAGGCAGCGGATAACATATTTGCAGGACCTGATCAGGTGGATGACGGAACGGGAGTTGCCAGGAGTAACAGGAGCAAGCATACTGGGAGCCACAAGGGATAGGGAGACGTGGAGAACCATGGTCGCCTACGCCCTGAAAGGACAGGGCACATAGAAGAAGAAGAAGAAGAAGAAGAAGAAGAAGAAGAAGAAGATAAGTAACTATGAAGACAATCAAAATTACGTTTTCTCTCCTGATTAACTCTTTTTAATTCTCAAATTTAATTTTTCATAATTCTCTCACGATGCAGATTTGGGGAATGGCAATGCATATTTAAAGATAGAATTCAAAGAAATTTAGTTAATCCTGACATTGTTATACAGGGTGTCCATAAAGTTCGTGTGTACTTCAAAATTTTATAACTTGCGATAGAAATAATTTGTAAAGATGATTAGAAAGAAGTAAATCTATATTTTTTTTTAGGTTTTATTGAAATTTTATTTAAGTTTCTATATGTCTTCCATCATTAGCAATACAAAAATTAATACAATTTTGCAGTTCACGGAAAATATTTGCCAACTAAATTACAATAATACCTGAAATCACATTAGTTATTTGACCTTTCAAATCTTCTAAGGAACTAGGTTTGGTTTCATACCCAATAGTTTTCACATGAAAAAAAAATCTATTGGATTCATATTTGGCGAACGTGGAGGTCAATAAAATAGTCTACAACTTCCGATCCATCTGTTAGAAAATTCCTGATTTAGAAACTGTCTAACACGTAGAGTAAAGTGACAGGGAGTTCCATCTTGAACAAGGTTTGGTTTCATACCGAATAGTTTTCACATGAAAAAAAATCTATTGGATTCATATTTGGCGAACGTGGAGGTCAATAAAATAGTCTACAACTTCCGATCCATCTGTTAGAAAATTCCTGATTTAGAAACTGTTTAACACGCAGTTTCGTCGCTGATACATGGCTTTCCTGACCGTGGCTTATCATGGACAGAGCCTCTCTCTTGAAATTTTTTATCCATTTAGCAATAGTGATGAGGTGGTTATTTCTTGTATTCAATTCTAAACATTACCTTGTACAGAAATTGTAGATATCAATTCAGCCAACCCAAGGAGAAGGAAATTACTGGAAAGTAATTGACACTCACCTAAAACGAGCTGAATATAAAATGCTCCTCTTACCAATAACAATTCCACCGAACTTACGGCATATGACTTCATTTGTCCTTTTGAATTTATATTTTAATTGGGGTCATCAGGAGAGAATGTGCACTGTTTCGGGGCCTTCCTCTCAACGGTTTCACTTGCACACCGCCCCGCCTCACTGATGTGAGGCCCCATTATAACAAAATACATGTGTAGTTATACTTGTTCAAATGTCTAACGGCGAAATTACTTTACGAAAAACGAGAAACGGCAAACCTCGCGTTCTGAGAATGCAACGTGAACCTCATTACGCGCTCACGATCAATCATGTCATGCCGTCATGTTCGCTAAAACACTCCACGGAATATTTCTTTTCTTCCATATCCATAGTGATTTCTATTAGGCGTTTAATACTTTTGGTCGTATTACGCCCTTTGATTCCAATTTGACCCAGAAATTGGTACAGAGTGGCTGCAATTTCCACTGCAATTTCCAAGCCTCTAACACTTACATTATACCCCTCCTTTATTAGCTCTGATTTTAGATTTTCGTATTTATTAGTTTTATAATCGTGGATTTGTTCCATCCTGCTTTCATATGGTCCTGTTAATTCAACCAGGATGATTTTGTAATTCACCCTTGATAGAAGAACAATATCTGGTCGCAGACCTTTACTTAATATTATTTTGGGGTAATTTTTACGCCAACCAGGAAGGTCTGCAGATACCTCCCAAATGCCACCAGAACTAAGGAGATTTTTTCAGGGTATAGCTTGATATTTGCTTGTTTGCTTAGAACCACCATACCAGTTGCCCTCTGCAACAAATTTCTGGGTTTAATTTTCATATATTTCTTTATAATTCTGACCAACTCATCCAAAACACTATTATGCCTCCATGTATATCTTCCATTGCCAAGGGCTGTTTTACAGGAACTAAGAACATGTTCTAATGTTTGTGGATTTTCCTTGCACAGGGGACAAGTTGGATCAATCTCTTTCTTCCACTTAACAAGATTGTTCTTAGATGGTAGTAGGTCATATGTGGAACGTATTAAAAAAACTCAACCTGAGTTGGGCCATCTGCCAAATGTCCTTCCAAGTAACAGATTTCTGCAGAGCCGCCTCCCAGTTTGTCCATTGGCCTTGTTGGGATTGTTGAACTCCTTTCCCGAGTCTTTTATTATCTTCTTCGTTCCTTGCATTTTGCATGACCATGTCTCGGCGATCTTTACCAGACGTTTTTGACCACCATTGCTTTTCATTTAGTCCTAACCCTTGTTTTCCTGCTTGAGTATATCCGATGACTTCTTTGAAAGCTAGATTGTCTTTAGCACTTGTTATTGTCTCTCTGACCTTCCACTTTCTGCCTGTTTTTAATATAGGATTTAATACTGTTATTGCTGTATCCTTGGAGTCATCCAACATCATTTGAAGTCTAATTTTTCCGGATTTATGCTCCTCCACAATCGATTTAAGCGGTAACTTTAACTTTACTTGTCTGCAGTACAATGCAATATCAGACAAGCCTGGAGGCAAACTGAACCATTTTCGGATATATTTGTTTACTTTTCTTTCCATGGACTCAATTTTACTCATTCCAAATTCGTATACAAGTAGGGGCCATAGTAGCATTGGAATGAGTTCATGTTCTAAGAACCATACCTTGTATTTTCCTTTTAGAGGACAAAGATCTATCTTATGGAGATCTTCTTCCAATGATCTGGGTGTTTCTTTTACTTGGTTGGAATCTTTTAACGATTGATCGTACCACGGACCTAAACTTTTCACTGCTTTTTCTGATACAGTAGGGATTCTTTGACCGCCTACTGCAAAATTCATGTTTTTATTCAATTTTCCTTTCCTAAGCGAAAGACTTCTGAACTTGTTTGGTTTAAATTTCATTCTGCACCACCTTATTAGATCGTCTATCAAACTTAATATCTTGTGAGTTGAATCTACTTTGGATGAGAGGATTGTAGTGTCATCCATGAACACCTTCACTGGTGGCATTTGACACTGTCCACCAAGTTCAACAACATCGGCCTTGTTGTTTATCACTTTGAGAATCAGCTGCATTCCTAGAACGAAAAGTATTGGTGACACTGTACATCCCATTGCAATTCCAACCTCAAGTCTATTCCACTTAGTCGTAAATTCTTTTGTAGTGAAACGCATGAGGAAACCATCAAAATAAGTTCCTATCATCTTAGATATTTTCCTCAGGACACAGTTAACTTATTCTTTAGTTGAAGACATTGATCAAATTGATTCTGAAAAAAAGAAAATATTTTTACTTATCTAAAAATTGTTGCAAATTTTGTAGTAAAGAATTATTCAATAACTATACTTAAAACTAGATACATTAAACTTTATAAAATTGTTTTACAGATTATTTCTATCATAAATACAAATGAAGCTATAATTTTTTAAAAGTGCACACGGACCTTATTTTTTATTTTTTTTAATCATATCACCCCAAGCAAGGCGATAACGCCACTGATGCGCAGTGGGGTGGGCTACGTAATGGTAAAAAGAATGGAAAAGAGAAAGCCGGAAACCACATCCTAAACAGAAAACAAGGGATGAGCCACTTCACCTGTTCAATAGACGTGGGTGGAGTGAGAACCGGGCAATAGTTTAGTCTATCTACTCCAATTGAAATAAAAAATAAAAAATATAAGAAAAGAGTGAAAAGATTGGAAAAGAGAAAACCGGAAACTGCATCCTAAACAGGAAACAAGGGATGAGCTGCTTCACCTGTTCAATAGATGTGGGTGGAGTGGGAACCGGGCGATAGTTTAGTCTATCGACTCTAATATGGACACCCTGTATTTTTAACTAGATTCTGTTGCTTTTTTTTGTCTTCGAACATTTTAAACAAACGCTACAGAATCACAAACAACGAACAGTAAGAAAACACATCACTTTAGGAATTTCAACAGCAGTAAGAACTAAAATGAATAGAACATATGACTCGATAAGTAAATAATATCGTTGTAAGGATGTTGGCATTGCAATTTGCCTGAAATAAAACGTTTGGAACAAAACTCCCGGCACTGGAATCTAAACTTATTTTATAAATGGAACTTTGTCTGTGTGTGTGTGTGTGTGTGTGTGTGTGTGTGTGTGTGTGTGTGTGTGTGTGTGTGTGTGTGTGCGTGCGTGTGCGTGTGTGTCCGCTACCTATAAACACCGAAACGGCTGAACCGATTTTCTTGAAAATTTACACTGTTGTACTATAAGCGTCTGCGAGTGTTCTTAGCTAGGTTTTGTGTCGAGGTAACTCCGATAAATACCGAAAATCGATAATCGAAAAAATGGGGTTATAGAAGGAGTGGTCCGGTTTTAATCAAATTTGATACACTCATAGACAAAGACATAAGAAACGATATTCAGAAATTTCAAGATTGCAGTTCTTACAATAGTGCAGAAAATCGATAATATATATATATATATAAGATGTATAAGCAAGATGTTTGTGTGTGTGTCTGTTTATCGCCCAAAATGTGTATTTAACTGACTGACGTACATATATTCGTAAATTTAGATTATTTTTTTAAGAATATTAAAAACTGTAATCTATTTGTTTTTAAGCTTAAAATAGATTCTTATTGACCATATATGATTTAAGATACATTTATAAATAAAATACAGAACTAGGAATGGTTTACTCTAGTGACAAGTAAATTCGGAAAGAAGGAAATTCGTTTTTTAACTTAAGTCGTCTCTCCTAGAACAAATTATTGATGTAAGGTGACGCATACCTGTACACTAGTTCCAGTCTCTTTCGTTGTATTCGCTTACGTTCAACTGAAAGCTATGAACCCCCATCTTAAATATTAGGACTTGTATTAGAAGGATCATTATTATTCTCCTTAAATTCTTAAAATCCAAAAATAGGGTTCGTCTTTAAATAATCTCAAAAAGGTTGATAAGTCGTCAAAAATAGAATAAAATAAAATAAATTAAAAAGGTTAGATTTGTGGACCGTTAAACATTTATAAAACGTGCTGGCGTCGCAAATACATTACTTGGTAAAGACATCAGTTACTAATTTTCACGATAGGTAAACAATGCTATACGCCAATAATCTCACCTACCCGTTTGCAATTACTTACCTACGTTATTTTCATTTTGTGATTTGAAATTGAAGTTTTTTTTTTTCTATAAAAAAAAATCATTGGCTGTATGTTGTCTTTTCTCCCCATGAAATTTAACCAAAAGAAAAGAGTAGGACTTTTATTAAGGGACGCTTTGTACTGCGCTAAACAAAAGATTCCTAATCAATAACATTTTGTTTTCTTTTATTAATATTCTCAAATAGTCGCAGTCGGAAAACAAAGTTAAATTGGTTTTGAGATTTTGAAAAGGTGTATTGTTCATAAAAAAGCTTTTTTAAAACTTTTTCCTTATCTAATTTCGGAATCTTTTTGTTATATTTATAAACATTTGCGTTCTTTGCAGCAGTCATATTAAATTAAAGACGAAAACCATAGAATAGTACTCTCCTTAAAAAAAAAAAAATTACAACCACCACGCAGTGTGAAATAAAGCCTGCGCGAAAACTAATCACAGAAGGACTACAGATGAAGTTTTCTTACTGCTTGTAATTGTTTCAATAAACAGTACTATGTATTACGACGTTATTGTGAGATTCAAATTTGCCGCTCTTCAAAAATGACGGTTTAGTTTCAATTTCCTGCAGTATAACTTACTGATGTTGGTTAATTTGTTTCCACATGAAAAAGAAATTAAACCCTTTTTCTTAAGCATTGTGCTAAATAACATGGCGGATTGGGTTCTTTTGCCTTGGTTGGCAACCAGTCTAAATCAGTCTAAAGAGGGATTCGACATTTGCTTGAATTGTTTAGAGATTTCGATGTAGGGCAATGGTTTTGGCATTCTGACAGAGGATGGAATGTACGACATTGAGATCCGAAGACGCATTGGCATAGCCAAGGACGCATTTCAAATGCCAACCAGAGTACTGAGAGACAGGAAAATCTCATTGGAAACAAAGAAAAGAGTGCTGAACCGCTATGTGATATTTGTTCTTCTGTATGGCAGCAAAAGGATAAAGGAGAGGTTCGAATAAGCAGAATGTGGTTCTACAGAAGGATGCTGAGGATACCATGGACCGAGAACGTAAGCAACGACGAGGTGTTGGAGAAGATGCACACGAGAAGAAAACTCATATCAGGAAGAGACAGATGAGGTTGCTGGGACAGGACACGTAGTGAGAAAGGAGGGTCTAGAAAATCTGATACTCACAGGTTGGATAGAGGGAAAAAGAAACAGGAGAAAGCAGCGCGAGACATGCTTGATAGGCTTGAGCAAATAGATGGCAGAGCGGGGTTTGGGAGAGATACCAAGAAAAAATATCAGGAGCGACAAAAGACAGAGGCAACTGGAAGTCCATGATCGCCTACGTCCTGAAGGGACACGACACATAAAGAAGAATACATTAATTAGATACTTGATGGACTTGAGCTTTAGATGATGGCATTGGGATTTTGTGGGATAATAGGAAAAGAGGTGTTAAGAGGTACAAGTTATAGGGAAATGTGGAGGGCCATTATCATTTCCGTCCTGAAGTGACATTGTGCATAGAAATTAGTTAGATCCTCAATGGGGGTTCGAAGCTTTCGGTCTCATATTGCATTTGCACCACGCTTAGAAATATCACCATCGCGGAATTGTTTGGTTAAAAGGCTTGTCAATTCTCGATAGCGATAAAATCGTTTCCTTTCAAAAAAGAGTCAATAATGTGTTTAATTTGAAGATTCCTTTTTGTTTTTCTTGAAAAATTTTAAAATCCCTACGTCAGGATGGTTAGGACATTTAGAAGGATTAATTATGTGAATTAATTAATTTAGTATTAATCACTATTTTATTAATGATCATTCAGTATAAAATTAATTGCTTAATTATGAAATGCGTTACAAAAAGCAATTTTCAATTAATAGTGAAATAATCAAATTATTATTCATTTTGAAGTAATTATAAAAACGAATTATAAAATAATATTGAAATAATCTGTTCTTCATGTTGAAATCATTATAAAATTTAACTAAAAAACCTATAAACGAGATAAGTTATAGTTAATGATGATATCCATTATAAAAATTTATTTTAAATAATTGTTATGGTGTCCTGTCTATAGGAATGGACTCTTCCTCCATCAATAAATGATAACCTGAGTGACTTCCGGAACGGCAGCTGTGAGACAGACGTAAGGCAGTTTAGAGACGGTCAAGACACAGCGTAACTATACCGTTTGGACTTAATCTATATGCTGATTACTAACACTTATTATTGTGTATATGTTCTGTTATTCTAATACACAGTATGAACCTTCCGTCTTGTTTCCGTGCTTTTTTCTCCTGGATCCAACAGACTACAACAACTTGGCGACAAAGATTTGTTACAACAGTAATAGTAAGGAAATTAATTTGTTATTAATTAATTAGTAATGAAATTCTTTACAGAACTTAATTATAAATTAATAGCTAATTAATTTCATTATAAAAATGCATGATCAATTAATAACGAAACAATTTATTGTTAATTAATTGACACTTATATTTTTATATCTTTGCTCCCAATTCATACATTTTTAAAAAAATGTCGAAATATGAATTCAGTAAAAGATTTACATAATTAAAAAGATGAATTTATTAAAGTTAACAGCTGAATAAGTATTTGCAGAAAATTGTTCATCCAAAATACAGCAACAGTATTAAAAGCTTAAAACTATTCAAATTAAATAATATATTATTTCCTTAGTTTACATGTTTATTACGTCACTTTTTGATTCAGAAGAATTCCTGCAGTAGGCTGCCTTGACTTTCTGCGTTAAACTGCTGTTTGCCTATCAAGGTTATACGGCCAGATTTTGCCTTGCTATTTAATTCATACTTGCTGTATAAACCATAATAAAAATATATTAATTTAAAATGGTCTTCTCGCATATGGCAGATATCCAAGGAAAGAGAGTCTGGTCTGTCATGTTATTTAACCTATAACCGGGGTAGGAGATGTTCAGGACATCTCCAAGGCCATTACGGCGAAATAAAAAAAAGCACTCGGTCAGATTCTATTTTACACTTAAACTGAGGATTACTGCTGAATTTGGAGTAGATCCTCTCTTTCAAGTCTACTCGGCCTTTTGGGTGATGAATTATTTTCAAGTCTACAACCCCTTTCCAACATACCTGTCACAATCTATCGCTATTTTGGTGAAAAATGCTCTGATGATTTACAATCCTTATTTCCATCGACCATGCTACGTATACAGGACCGAATCATTCTTATTCACTTCATATTCCATTAGTAAGGAGGAAATTCTTTTCGGGCAAGAGGCGCTACTTTATGAAAAAGTCTCCTGAGTGGATGCTTTCCAGACCACTACTATCTTAATTTCTTCAAGTCTAGGCTCAAGCACTTTCTGACCATGAAATTGGTTTAAATCTCACCATAGTAGATTTGTCAAGATGACTTCCTGATGTTATCCGTCGGGAGAAGGCGATCTCAGAGCGTGGCACTTTTTGAAAGTACCTGAGAGCTATACTACTGGTATCCTTGTGAGTAAAATTGGGTAGATGGTTGTGCTAACATTCTGGCCATTGTTCAGTCTATTGTTTACGCTAGTAAAGGCACGCTCTTTCAGAAACTGTAAGCAAGGTCCGCTCACAGGTAGACTCTGTGGGTGTTGAACAAACACAAATGTGCTTAAGCAGGGGTCTGCGATGTTGTAGACAGGTATCATTGAATACGAGTGGCCAGCCATACTATCCTACAAGAACCAGATTATACTTAAAATGGAGTACTGGGGACATATATAGACAGGAGCTGCACATTCTTTACTTTCTACTTTTTATAGAGTCCAAAAGCATATCCTCGTCATTGAGGGTAGCAGTTGATTTTCCACTCTGCAATCCTTTACTCTCACACGAAAATTCGCAAATTTTCTCACATTTCCACAGAAAGTGCTCAAACGAAATATAATCATTAATTCCCCTTCTTCTAACCTTTAAGGCCCTGCCACGCTCATTATTGCAAATCGCAGTCATTCCTGTCATATTTTATTAGTGGAATGGATGTTCAACTTGTAGAGCTTCTTCCTGAGAAACGCTGCTCCAAAGGAGAGTCTGTAATGTGATAGGTCCTGATCTGGCGGCTCGACTGCAGCCACTTCCCCACCGTTGAAATGTGGTCTCCCTTTGTCTGTTCTATAAATACTTTCATGGCTTCTGCTCGGACGAACTTAAGTCACTTGTGCCTCCTCAACAGGTGTTTACTCGTGCAACCAGACTGGCAACTGGGTCCCACCCATTCACGGTCAGGTTAGCCAAATGCAGACGATAATTCTACTCCTTCAGCTTCTTCTCTCGCACTTCCCGCCTGTGGAACTCGCTCCCATATTCTTGCTTTCCTGACGACTACAACCTCCAGAAATTTAAATGCAAAGTCAATACTCATCTACTAACCACTGGACTCTAGCTCTCTCCCCACCCCTGTATAACCTTCCCTTTCTCTCCACCTATGTACCTGTCATCGCACCTGCTTTCTCAGCTTTCTATTGTTCCTTTCTAACTAGTTTGTACTCCTCACTCTTTTCTAATTAATCTTTTTACAGTTATGTAGCCCCCCGCACATCAGTGGCATTTCTGCCTTGCTCGGGGTGAAATGATTAAAAAAAAATCTGCTCAAGTCTAAAGTTAACCGTTATCTTCCCCACATATCTGCATAAACTGTTCTTTCTTAATCTGTAACCCTCTACACCAAGTAGTACTCGGGTCTTGTTCATTGCGTTAGGTGAAAGTTAAGGATACGCTCGGTGATGATGCAAAGTCTCAAGTTTGATTTTCGAATTACTGAATATAATCAGCTATGCCCCACCCTCAATTTTGCTAGATCAGGGTACCGATCAGCTGTCAAGCTCTTGTCATCTAGATTTTTAGAGGTTACACTCATGTACCGTTGTACCATTAACATATTCCGAAATGATCGGTGTATACTCTTAGGCCGACGTGCGGTGTGTTGAAGTGAATACCGGCTCACAACGAGAGATTAGAGAGCCGATTTCGAATTCCAGTCAAATTCGTTGCTTTCACTTGCGCACAAATATGAGAAGATATTGAACTGTTTCTTCTCCCTCTAGGTATGGATTTAATAGCAGTACATATTGGGTTCTATAGCTTTGGTTGGCAACCAGTCTACCGCAGAAAGTAAAGGCAACCTACTGGGGAAAAAAATCTTTTGCCCAGTCAGTCATGTCTCTTTTGAGACATGAACACCCAAGCGTGGAACATGTATGGAACTTACCTGACTGAATATAATAGTTGGAAATATTATTAAAGCTTCTACTGGGCCTAAATTGAGGGTTCGATTTTCTATTGTTATGAAGTAATAAACTAATCCCCCTAGAATTATTACCTAGTAATATAATAAAAAACAAATACAATTAAAGCTTCTGTTGGACCTAAAGAGGGGAGTCTGTTTTCTATTGTTATGAGGTAATTACTACATATTAATATAATAATATTATTTATTGCTTCTTCCTCAAACTGTGGGTTAAATAGTAGGAAAGGTTTATTTCTACAGCCTTGGTTGGCAACTACTCAACCGCAGAAAGTAAAGGCAACCTACTGGAGAAAATATCTTCTGCCCAGTCAGTCATGTCTCTTTCGAGACATGATCGTCTATGACACTTGACTGACTGACTGATACACTTAGCCAGGTTATTTATGTAAGTAGAAAGGTGGTTGAACTGAAACGCTAGCCTTGGAGGACGCATGATATAAATAACTCCTCAACCCAGAAATTCAGACCGAAAAAAGAAGACTAAAAGGGTAGGTAATTATGACGATATTAGCTTTAGGAGCATTGATGAAGAATCTTTAACTGTATTTCTCGAAAAAAAAAAAAAGAAGGTTTACATCAAATATTGCATATTTTGGTTTTAAATCTATGAACCCATTGAGATTTGACATTCTCTATTGCCATTATTTCTGAATATTATATTTTGAAATATCCGTGAGAAACGGTAACAACCACAATGGGTTATAATTGCACAGGATGCTGATCAAGAACTACTTCCTTTTTCTTTATTGCGATCTCATAAAAAAGTTTAACAGGGTCGATTTTATGGATTGTTCTCATATCGCCAAAATTTTTTCTCGCCAGCATGAGAATTGTACAAGTAGAATTACAGAAATAAAAAAAAAAAACTTGAAAAAAACTGATGCCATAATCTTTTTCTATGTGCTGTCTTCCATTAAAATGTTAGTGATAATGTCTCTCCACAGTTTCCTGTCCTTTGTAGCTCATAATATTTTTTATCTACCGTAAAACTGTGTCTGTCTTCCATTTATACAAGTTCGATGAGTAAATTCCGCATTTTTTCCTCTCTCTCCCTCTTGCCCTCAATCTATCATGTGCGTAAAAAGTTTTCCCATCCCCCTTTTGTCATTCTTTTTCTTCATGAGATGTGTCCCTTCAGAGCGTAGGCGATCATGGACTTCCACTTGGCTCTGTATTTTGACGCTCTCAATATATTTTCTCTTCGTATCTCCTCTAAGCCGCGCTCAGTTCAAGCATTTGCTCAGGCCTAACAAGTACGTCTCGCGCTGCTTTCTTCTGTCTCTTCTTCCATTTATCCGACATGTGAATATCAAGTTCTCCAGGTCTTCCATTCTCATTACGTTTCCGAGGAACCTAATTTGTTTCTTCCTGATATTTATCAGTTTTCTTCTCGTTTGAATCCTTTCAAACACCTAATCGTTGCACATGTGTTCTGGAAATGGTATCCTCGGCATCCATCTGTAAAATCACATTTTTTCCTGCCTCAACAGTCTCCTTCATCCTTGATGAGATCGTCTAGCATTCACTTCCATGCAGAAGGAGAGATATCACATAGCAATCCAGCAATCTTTTTTTTGTTTCTAATGAGATTTCTTCTGTCTTTCAGTACACATGCCCCGTCCATAGTAGCTTCAGCACCCTTCTGTAAAAACACATTTCTGCTGCCTCAAGCCTCTTCGTCATCTTTGGTGAGATTGTCCAGCATTCACTTCCATACAGATGGATAGATATCACATAGCAATCCAGCAATCTTTTCTTTGTTTCTAATGAGATTTCTTTGTCTTTCAGTACACATGCCCCGTCCATGGTAGCTTCAGCACCCTTATGTAAAACCACATTTCTGCTGCCTCAAGCCTCTTCATCATCTTTTGGTGAGATCGTCCAGCATTCACTTCCATACAGAAGGGCAGATATCACATAGCAATGCAGCAGTCTTTGCTTTGTTTCTAATGAGATTTCCCTGTCTTTCAGTACTCTGGTTAGCTTCTGAAATGCCTCTTTGGCCATGTCAATGCCTTTTTGGATCTCCGTGTCGCATTTACGAGCCCTATAAAATCTCAACTCTCTTCTTTAAATGTAAAGTATGAGTTCACTTTGTTTCTGTCGGTCAAAACATTGAGATAAATCTAACAACGATGAATATCATGATCCACATTTGGTTTGAAAGCAGAAGTTGCCAAAACTTTTTTCCAAAATACAGATTGCTATTGTTAAATTGACGCCATTTTATATTTTAAATTCGGCGCATGCGCATGCGCGTCGGTTGTTTTTAATTTTGTTAATTCAGATTGTAGTACAGTGAGTTGGGCACCTCTGTGAGAAAAAAGCACCATCATTCAATACTCTCCTCTAGAAAACTGGAAAAGTGTTGGTATGCATGTAGACATTCGCGCACGAAACCCCAGTATGAATATTTCAAAGAGTTTGGTTGTCAGTCTGAAGAAAAGTACAGAAGATTCGGAAAAAGTTGGATGAGTCTAATGGTGGTGACAAAGGTGTTTAGCGTAACTCCAAGTCATGCTGCTTTTCATCTTTTCACAGGGACCTAGGCTCAACATATTAAATGCACTGAAGAGATAGTGCTGCTCTGGGTCAAGAGGGTGGCTGCTAGAAGAACCTCAGTCTGACAATAGAACTCTGCATTATGCCACACAAGAAGGAGAACACAGTCATGGCTGTCCGAAAATTTCTTCAACCACATCACGCCTTTCACCTAACTCTCGAAGCTCCTTGTTTATTATGCGGAAGAAGCGCTTCAGAACAAAACACCTTGTAACATCAAAGATGAACTGAAGACAAAGATTATGGCAACATTCACCGTTTTAAACAAGGATACTATCTAGAAGTGTTGTCGGAGATTGCAAAGTCGTATGAAGGCCGTGGTTGAAACCAAATGGGATTTTAATGAATACATTTACTCTTTAATATTTCAAGATATTTTTGTGTAATTTTGGTAAATATATGTTAAAATGAGATACCAGTATTTCTTTTCTTTTTGTGTACTTTTGGTAAATATATGTTAAAATGAGATACCAGTATTTCTTTTCTTTTTGTGTACTTTTGGTAAATATATGTTAAAATAAGATACCAGTATTTCTTTTCTTTTTGTGCAATTTTGGTAAATATATGTTAAAATGAGATACCAGTATTTCTTTTCTTTTTGTGTACTTTTGGTAAATATATGTTAAAATAAGATACCAGTGTTTCTTTTATTTTTGTGTAATTTTGGTAAATATATGTTAAAATAAGATACCAGTATTTCTTTTCTTTTTGTGTAATTTTGGTAAATATATTTTAAAATAAGATACCAGTATTTCTTTTCTTTTTTGTGTACTTTTGGTAAATATATGTTAAAATGAGATACCAGTATTTCTTTTATTTTTGTGTAATTTAGACATCAATCTATCCATCTCATTCTATATTTGTATTATATCTAAAGCTTGAGTGGGGCTGATAAGATTGAAAATCATTTTTACAACAGTTATTTAAGGTTGTTTAAAGTCGTTATCTAATCTATCTATCCAAACTTATTTATAAATGGAACTTTGTCTGTGTGTGTCTGTGTGTGTGTATCCGTTACCTATAAACTATAGAAACGGCTGAACCGATTTTCTTCAAAATTTAAACAGTTGTACTATAAGCCTCTGCGAGTGTTCTTATCTAGGTTTTGTGTTGAGGTACGCCCAATAAATACCGAAAATCGAAAAAATCAGGTTTTAGAAGGATTACTTCGATTTTAATCAAATTTGATACACTTATAGACAAAGACATAAGAAATGATATTCAGAAGTTTCAAAGTTGCAGTTCCTACAATACTGCAGAAAATTGATAATATATATATATATATATATATATATATATATATATATATATATATAAGGCAAGATGCTTGTGTGTGTGTCTGTTTATCTGTCTGTATGTCCTTTATACAAATCCACAATTTTTATCCGATTCTCACCAACCTTCACAAATATTCTTTAGGCTGAGTCTGAGCACAGGACCATGGATTTGTTTTAAAGCTTTCATTACACCCGAGCAACGCCGGACTATACTGCTAGTAAATTATAAACCTGGGATGTCAATTTTCTCACTCCCTGTAACTTTGACAGCTGATTTCATTATTCATTTCTCGATGTTTCCAAGTACTTTCAATTTCCTTCCGAGATCATCTTCAGGACTGTAAGCTGTGACAACAAAAAATAACCCCAAAACTGTGTTGCTAAAAATTAAAAATTTGAAGAAACATTAAAAAAAAATGCCGGCGGACCTGAAGAAGACTACAACCACGTTTAATTTTTATTCTATTTTTTTTTCATTTTTTTTTACTTTTTTGTCCTGAAAAAGTTTTTGAAAAAATAGTGCCTCTTCTGGCAGTCATGGTTTATCTCCCTTTAACCGTGTACGTTCCTTGTTTACCATTGCTGTAGCCTGGTATTGAACTTACAACACTTTGAGTCAAGTCACAGTAACTAACCAACGTTCTTAAGTACACATGGTCCAGTGTATATAGACGTTGGTTAGTTCTTGATCCAAAGAATTGTAGGTTCAATACCAGGCTAGAGCAGTGGTGAACAAGTTACTTCCACGGTTAGAGGGAGATAAATCATGACTACCAGAAGAGACTCTACTACGCTAGTAATGAAGACCATATACCCCAGTGATTATAATAAGGGGTTCGGTTCTAAATTAGAAGTAGGTAGGAGCGTACAACGGCCGAAACATCGTACAAATTGCAACAAAGATGAGGTCAATAGTTCGAATAATGTAAATACTGTAAATACTACCTCATCTCGGAAATATAGACAAATACTGAAATTTAGGAAATATGACGGAAAGTCAAAATTTATGAAGAGGTTCAAAATACAGTAACATTTTTTTTAAAATCATTTCACACCGAGCAAGGCGGAAACGCCACTGATGTGCAGGGGGATACATAAATGTAAAAAGATTAATTAGAAAAGAGTGAGGAGTACAAACTAGTTAGAAAGGAACAATAGAAAGCTGAGAAAGCAGGTGCGATGACAGATACATAGGTGGAGAGAAAGGGAAGGTTATACGGGGTGGGGAGAGAGCTAGAGTCCAGTGGTTAGTAGATGAGTATTGACTTTGCATTTAAATTTCTGGAGGTTGTATCCGTCAGGAAAGTAAGAATACGGGAGCGAGTTCCACAGGCGGGAAGTGCGAGAGTTTGTGGAGAACTATGATCACCCACGTCCGGAAAAGTCACGACATTTTAAAGAAGAGTATACAGTTGTTAACACGGCTCGAACACCATCCACTGGTACTGGTAAACAGCATATTACACACTAAATACGTTAATATATGTCGGATTATTGAAATACTGCGTTCTGACCGATATTTTATTTTAGTGTTACATTCACATACGTTTTTTTTTTAATTTGGAAGTATGAAAAAAGTTACGACAGCTTTTATCTTGAATTATGGAAAGCAATAATATCTTGTTGAAGGAAATGGAAAATATCGAATTTGTAGATGTGAAAAAATTATATCTATAACAATGTATTTACCCGAAAAATGTCTCTGGGCTGATCTTGCAAAGTATCTTGCGTTCTTTCACTGTGACTTTTTTTGCTTCAAAGAGAAAGAAAAAACATAGAAAAAGTATTTTAAGAAAATCAGGAAGTATATTAAGATAAGTTATAATTTATTTAAAATCAACTTGAGTTGGCACAAGGATACACTGATCGATCACCGTGTGAGAAACAAACTACAGTACTAATAAAAATGTATATCTGGGTAGAAATGGATGTAACAACAGGGTAGGAATATTGATGTTGCACTATTATCATCCAGGAACATATTTCTTTCTTTCTTCTTTCTTTCTTTCTTTCTTTCTTTCTTTCTTTCTTTTTTCTTTCTTTCTTTCTTTCTCAGTCTTCATATCTATCACTCTCTCTCTCTCTCTCTCTATATATATATATATATATATATGTATTTTTGTATGTCTGTTCATATCTATCTATCTTGGTATGTTGATGTAATCTATCTATCTATCTATCTATCTATCTATCTATCTATCTATATATATATATATATATATATATATATATATATTTCATTTGTAAACGAGTGACCTAGGTTTCTACCATGTGGTGACTTCAGGTGATTTGCAATATTATTGTAGATCGGCTGGAGATACCACATGGTAGAAACCTAGGTCGCTTGATAACTCGGTTACAAATGAAAAATGTTTAAAGTTCAGCAATATAATTGTACTGAACACTTTTTAATACAACTGTACACTGGTCTAATTTAATTATGACCAAAGAACTAAGTAATTAAATATATATATATATTGTACCTTTTGTGCACCACTCTATCTCTCACACTGTGTTTGCTTTGGTATCTTCATATCTATCTATCATTCTTAGTTTCAAATCTAACTCTCAATCTTAGCATCTATCTATCTATCTATCTATCTATCTATCTATCTATCTTATTTTAACAAGATTTATTGTCCATTTAATGCTATATTTATCATCAAATATATTACGATTAAGGGTTATAAAAATGACTTCCAAGTTTGCCATATACTCTTACTCACACTAATTCTGTTAACCAGGGATTGTTGGCAGACAAAATGGAAAATAAGCCCCCGTTTAATCTTTCTTCCGTTGTTTATTTGGTTTTATTTACAATAATTAAATATTTATTTTTATATATTATATTTCTTTTTTATTTCCTTTCTGTCTTTTTTTTTTAATCATATCACCCGAATCAAGGCGATAACGCCACTAAGACGCAAGTAACTCATAGTAAGAGAAAACGAAAAAGATTTTGTGAGGCAAAAGAACAATAGAAGAACAATACTCGGGAAAACAGATGGCGACTACTAATGAATTTAAACTTTTGTAGGTTTGTTAGCTGCGGTTACGCTTAAACTCATGAATCCTAAGTACCAAAGAGGAATGCTCATTAGAAAAAATTCTATGAAAATATTTATAGAAAGGATACGGGGTAACCACGTCACGGCGATGAAATAGGGACTGAAGTCAAGATGCCGGTCAGGCCCGATACTATCACGAATTATATTTTCTCAATAAGCTCGAGTTATATAGCGGAAGATATGACAACAATATTTAATGTCCACTCGAATGGTGAATCAAAATGGATAACTGAAGAGAAACATTTCAGACACAACACAGTGAACAAACTTTCCTAGCATTAGACTTAGTAATTGATTAAATATATTTATACTATCAGGATAGCCCGGCGTTGTTCGGGTGTAATGAAAGCTTTAAAACCAATCCATGGTCCTGGAGCTCAGACTCTTTGGATGTTGGCACGAAAGACTAAAAAGCAATAGTTGTTTCCAGTTAAAGCGAAACCGTAGACTCAAAGAAAAATGAATGGATGTAAGTCAAATTTTGATTTCCTGATATCGATATCAAACAAGTTTTTTTCGACGTCAACTGAATTTTGAAGGCTAAAAAAGTCCTCTGAGTAAATGGTATCATGGCTGAGACTAAGAACTACAATTATACCTACTTAGAGCCAAATCCAAAGCAAAAACTAAAATAAAACAGCTGAAAAAATAGACATACAGGCAGATAAACACACACACACACACACACACACACACACACACACACACACACACACACACACACACAGATATCTTGCCTTATATATATATATGTATATATTATCGATTTTCTGCACTATTGTAAGAACTGTAACCTTGAAACTTCGGAATAACGTTTCTTATGTCTTTGTCTATGAGTGTATCAAATTTGATTAAAATCGGACCACTCCTTCTATAACCCGATTTTTTCGATTATCGATTTTCGATATTTATCGGGAGTACCTCGACACAAAACCTAGCTAAGAACGCTCGCAGACGCTTATAGTACAACTGTGTAAATTTTCAATAAAATCGGTTGACCGTTTCGGAGTCTATAGGTCACGGACAGACACACAGACAGACACACACACACATACACACAAAGACAAAGTTCCATTTATAAATAAGATTAGATATTTCTAAGATGAGCTAGTATTTACATTATTCGGACTATTGTCCTCATCTTTGTTACCATTTGGACGACGTTTTACGCTTCGGCCTTATTCAGGTGCTAGGAATTTCGAACCGAACACTTTATTACAGTCACTGGGGTATATCATTCTTATTATTTGCATAGTAATGCCCGATTGGAAGTTATGAGTTATCTCCCTCTAATCCCTGCAAGTTCACCATTGCTGTAGCAGGCTATAGCAGTAGTGAACAAAATGAGAATGATGTACTCCAGTGATAAAGGGTTTGGAAGAAGGCCGGAGAGTACAACGGCCGAAACGTGGTACAAATGGCAACAAAGATGAGGACAATAGTCTAAATAACGTAAATACTGTGATCCAATATAATCATTCCATTTGTTGTCATTGGAAAAGGTGAGACCGAGAAGGTAAAATGGATTGTTCTTCTGGGGATTAGCATTAAGAGAAGAATATATAGTTTTGTGATCAGTATAGAAAGCTACAAGATCTCTTACAGAAAGAAAGATGAAATAAGAGGAAAGAAATGACTAGAAATAAACTACAAGAATACCGCATTCATAGTCAGCAGAAAAAAGAAGAGCCTAATATCTAAACTTATTTATAAATGGAACTTTGTCTGTATGTGTGTGTCTGAGTGTGTGTGTGTCCGTTACCTATAGACTCCGAAACGGCTGAATCGATTTTCTTGAAAATTTACACAGTTGTACTATAAGCGAGTGTTCTCGACAAATATCGAAAATCGATAATCGAAAAAATCAGGTTATACAAGGAGTGGTCCGATTTTAATCAAATTTGATACACTCGTAGACAAAGCCATAAGAAACAATATTCAGAAGTTTCAAAGTTGCAGTTCTTACAATAGCGCAGAAAATCGATAATATATATATATATATATATATATATATATAAAAGGCAAGATGTTTGTGTGTGTGTCTGTATGTCCCTTATACAAACCCACAATTTTTATCCGATACTGACCAAGCTTTACACAAATATTCTTTAGGCTGAGTCTGAGCTCCTGGACCATGGATTAATTTTAAAGATTTCATTACACCCGAGCAACGCCGGGTTATACTGCTAGTACTAAAAACCGGCGGGGGATACTGAAGTCAAGCAGGTACAAAAATTTGAATAGAGGGCAAATATTCCAACAAAATGGCGGCAATACTGATTACCAATTGATTTTGACATTCAGTGCAAGATAGCGTCAGATGTATCATTACGTCCCAGACGTCAACTGAGGGTCTGCTCAAGGTCATAACACTATTGTAAATAAAATCAAATGAACAATGGAAGAAAGATTAAACGAGGGCTTTTTTTTCCATTCTGTCTGCCAACAATCCCTGGTTAACAGAATTAGTAGGAGTAAGGGTATATGGCAAACTTGGAAGTCATTTTTATAACTCTTAATCTTAATGTATTTAATAATAAATATAGCATTAAATGGACAATAAATTTTGTTAAAATAATATAGATAGATAGATAGATAGATAGATAGATAGATAGATACATAGATAGATAGATAGATTAGGAACATGCATAGATAGATAGATAGATAGATAGATAGATAGATAGATAGATAATGAACATACTGAGATAGATAGATAGATAGATAGATAGATAGATAGATAGATACGGAAAGACAAATAGATAGATAGATAGATAGATAGATAGATAGATAGATAGATAGATAGATAGATAGATAG
>JBBBDQ010001562.1:1055000-1130000 GCA_037127315.1 Ascarosepion bandense
AAGCGCATTACTATATTGACAGCAAGGTATCATTATCTTACAGTTGAAATGTCTATGTAACCGTAGATTATATGCTAATGGTTTCTTTTCTGGCATTTCTCACCCGTAGAATTCTCTTCAGGTTTCTTGCTTTTCAGTCAATTTTGATCTTCAGAAATTTAAATACAATATCAATCCTTATATACTGTCTTCTTTTATTCATTTTCTTTTATTGTTCTCGCTCCTTAATAATGCTTTATTTTACTTATTCTTTCACAATCAGAAGCCCCTTGTGTCTTAGTGGCTTTATTGCCTGCTTGATGTGAAAGGCTTAAAAAAAACGAAACAGATTATATCCAAGGATAGAGACCAGGGGATACCTGCATTATTGTAAAAGGATCTAGAAGTGTGGCCATTTGTTTTTCTTTTTCCTTTGGTTTGTTTTTTACTGATTTACATGTTCTTTTTATAGATTTCCTTTAGCTTTCTTTCTTTATTTCTTTCTTTCCTGTCTTCCTTCTTTCTTCCCTTCCTTCTTTCTTTCTTTCTTTCTTTCTTTCCGGTTTTCCTTCTTTCTTTCTTTTTTCTTTCTCTTCTTTAGTTGTTTATCTTTATTTATTTCTTTCTTTCTTTTATTTTTCTTTCTTTCTTTCTTTTAATAGATTTCCTTTATATTTCTTTCTTTCTTTTTTCTTTTTTCTTTTTCTTTCCTGTCTTTCTTCTCTCTTGACTTCGTTTTTTCTTTCTTTTCTTTCTTTTTCTTTCTTTCTTTTGATAGATTTTCTTTGTCTTTCTTTCCTTCTTCCTTCCTTTCTTTCTGTTATGCTTTCGTTCTTTCTTGCTTGCTTTCTTTCTTTCTGTCTTTCATTCTTTCTTTCTTTTCTTTTTCTTTCCTGTCTTCTTGTTTGTTGCCTTCGTTCTTTCTTTTCTTTCTTTTTTTGATAGATTTCCTTTATCTTTCATTCCTTCTTTTTATTTTTTCTTTCCTTCTTCCTTTCTTTCTTCCTTCCTTTCTTTCTTCCCTTTTCCTTTCCTGTCTTTCTTCATCTTGACTTCGTTCTTTCTTTCTTTTATTTCTTTCTTTAGTTCATTGTTTATTGACTTGTTTATTCTTTCTTTCTTTTTTCTTTCTTTTTTCTTTTTCCTTCCTTCTTTCCTTTTTATTTGTTTGTTTGTTTCTTTCATTATTTGTTTACTTCTTTTTTCTTTCTTTCTTTCTTTCTTTCATTGTTTTACTTCTTTTTTCTTTCTTTCTTTCTTTCTTTCTTTTTTCTTTCTTTTCTTCCTGCCTTCATTATCCTGTCTTCATTCATTCTTTCTTTCTTTCTTTCTTTTCATTCTTTCTTTTTTTTGTATATTCCACTTATTTGCAATCTTCTTTTTATTTTTATTAATAAATTTTTGTTTCTTTTGATAGATTTTACTTTTCTTTTTTTCTTTCTCCCATGTTTCTTTATTTGTCTGTATCATTTTATTTTTTATCTCTGTAATTTCTCTAGCTTTAATTTTTATTATTTAATTATCAGATCTGTTGATAGGTTTTAGTTTTTCTTTTGTCTTTCTTCCATTTTTTATTTTTATTTCATTCATTTCAATTTCTCATTCACTATTTCTTTCGTTTATTTTTACGTTCTCGTTTTTTCTTTCTTTCTTTGATTTTAGTTTTTAATAATTCATTAATATTTTTATACGTTTTTCTGTTATTCATTTTATCGTTTATTTTAATCATTTATCTATTTTTATAAATTTCACTCATTTATCCTTTTTTCGTTCGTTCTATATTTCTTTCTGTTTTTATTCATAAATTATTACTTTATTTCCAATGTTTCCTTTTTCTTTTTATTCTTCTTCTTTTTTTTAATTAATTCATTTTAATTTCTTGTTTCTTTCAACCATGCCTTTATTTTCATCATTTTTTCTTTCTTTTCATATCTTGTATTTTTTCTTTTTCATTCTTTTTCTTTCTTTCTCTGTTTTCTTTATGTGTTTCTTTTGATTTTACCCTTTCATTAACTCTTTCTTTAATTTCTTTACTTCCTCCTTCCCTTCATTCATCCTTCTTTCTCTCTCCCTTTCTTTCTTTTTATTCTTTTTAATTTAATAGATTTATAGTTTCTTTCTTTCTTTCTTTCTTTCTTTCTTTCTTTCTTTCTTTCTTTCTTTGCAATCCTTTTTTCAATCGCTTATTCCTTTTGCATTTTATGGGAGTTTCATCGCCTTTATTCTTACTTCTAAACAGGAGATAGGCTGAACAGACCGAAGAGAGCCCATTGGCGATCTTCATTTTCTGTTAGATTTTTTGTACAGACAATCGTAAAACATTTCTTTTTATCTTTAAACCACTGGCCGTTGGAGTGCGAATGTGTGTTTCTCCATGTACTCGTGTACGTCGGTGCACTGAGGGCCGGGGTTGGAGTTACAAATAGTGTTATGACCTTGCGCAGACCCTCAGCTGACGTCTGGGACGTAATGACACATCGGACGCTATCTTGCTCTGAATGTCAAAATCAATTGGTAATTAGTATCGCCGCCATTTTGTTGGCACTACCGCTTAGAGGAAGTGATGCTGAAGACAGTTTTCTGTCGACCAAAGATAGTAAGCGATGAGGGCGGCGGTAGACCGGATAATAAAGTCGAAAGAAAGCATTGAAATGAATCAATGCCAATGATGATTGGGCGATATTTCTGACACGCTAACCAGCCAAATGTGGTACTGATAATATTCGTGCTGACTGAGAATTCTTTTTGATAATGACGGCGGCAGTTATGGGGTTGTTAACCGATGCTGGTGCTGACAATGAATCTCACAAATGTATTCTGGCAAAGAACTATCATCGGCAGACATTTTGGATTCGCCATTTTTATCAACATGTACGAGATCATGAACAATAGCGTTAACTTAGTCAGTAGAGTAATCTCCCTTTACTGATGGTGAATAATTTCTAAAACTTTGAGCGAATGCCCAAACACACGGATATTAACCAACGATATATTGAGTTAGAATTAGTAAATGAAATTCTTAATGCTGCTGCGAAATTTTTGCTCTCTTGCCGGAAGTGACAAGAAAATATTAACACAACTACTCAATTAGTTATAAAGACTTAGATGTGAAGCAATGGTGAGCAAGCTTGTCTTGATAGAATTGTTACAATTGAGTAGTGAGTTCAGTCCTCACTAAGTGGACGATATTTTGGCCTCATTGCATATATAAGCTGCGCTTAGAAAGTCACCATAGTTATACAGACTTAATTTTACCCTCAATTTATATATTGAGGATGTGCTTTGTGGTGAAGTGGATGTCGACTCGGAACGACAAATCGGGGAGCCGAGTTCGAAATCCAGTTGAATTCCTTGCATTCACTTACGCACAAATACCATTGGGAAAAGTATTAATCCGTCTCTTTCCTCCAGTTATGGGTTAAATAAAATGACAGATAAGGTTTTATGGCCTTGGCTGGCAACCAGTCTACTACAGAAAGCAATGGCAAACTACTGCTGGATAATCTTCTGCATAGACAGTCATGTTTTTTTTGAGACATGATCGCCCAAAGCGTGTATCATGTATGGCACTTAACTGCCTGACTAACTGACTTATATATTGATGTCGAGTAAATACGATATCCTCGGTAACACAAATGAACGAGGTAAAAAGTCTTAAAGAATTCAAAGAAATTTCTGCGGCAGAGTTTCGAGAGATATTGGAATTGGGAAGCTCTTTGTCTTGGGACGAAATTGATTCATTCGAGGCTCGGTCTATGGACTGAGATTCCATTGAGAAAGAGAGGCAGACTCTGTTCCTTTGGGCTGAATTCTACTCAAATTCTACTGAATTCTACTGTTGGCTCCGTCAACAGACAGAGACATGGCTGAGAAGAAAAACAGGCATAGTGTTCGATCCCGCCTATGCGCTCCGGTTCCTAACGTTAAACCCGACCTTGACTTACATCCCATCTACTGAGACGTTACTAAGAAAGATAGACGGTACAAAGTGCCCGATCCCGTGCTGCGGAGGCGTGGTAAAATTTGAATCTTGTCCCGGGTGTACTCCCTCGAGTTCTGCACCTCAATCCTGACCTTGTGGCACATCCCGTCTCAGTGGAGAGACTTTGGGTTAATACTCAGAGTTCTAACAAGCCATGCTCGGGCTTGCAATAGTGAAGCCTCATCTCTTAAGGTAAAATACGAATCAGTCAAAATTCTGTATACAGTAATGCAAATGAAAATTGGCTGATTCCGGTGATGCTGGGGCTGGATAAATTTTGATACTTGGCCTTAGTGTATACGCTCGGTTTCCCTACGCAAATTCGACCTTGTGTTTCATCCCGTATCAATGTGGAGACCGGGTAAAAATTAACAAGCCCTCTGTCTTCGGGAAGAAAGCCCTCTGTCTTCGGAGATTTATCTACGGACTGAGACTCGGCTGAGAAAGATAGACAGTGTAAAGTGCTCGATACCACGACATCGGGAGCTGGGGGAATTTTGACCCTTTCCCTGAGTGTACGCGCTGTTGAATTTTAACATACACACACACACACATGCATACACATACACACACATATTCAATAGCTAAATCCACTGCGAGGAAGGTTGGGTCACTGTGTCGGGCCAGGATTTTTTTTCCTCCTAAATCCATCTTGCATATACAAATCAACCATCCGTCTGTGCATGGAATATTGCTGTCATATATGGTCAGGCGCAAGGGCTGTTCATCTCAGTCTTCTTGTTAGGCTCTAAAGGAGAATCAGTAATGTGATAGATACCGACTTGGCGGCTCGACTCCAGCCACTTCCTCACCGACCGGATGTGGCTTCCATTTGTCTGTTCTGTAAATACTTTCATGGCTTCTGCTCCAACGAACTTAAGTCAGTGGTTCCCCTGCAACAGGTGCTTACGTGTACAACCAGACTGGCAACTGGGTCCCACCCATTCACAGTTAGAAAAACCAAAAAAAAACCAAATGCAGACAACAATTCTACTCCTGCAGCTTCTTTACTCGCACCTGCCGCCTGTGGAACTTACTTCTATATTCTTGCTTTTAAGGAATTTAAATGCAATGTCAATACTCATCTTTTAATCGCTTGACTCTAGTTCTTTCTTCACCACCCTGTATATCTTCTCTCTCTTCACCTTTGCAACTGTTATCACACCTGTATTTCTATCCTTCTCTTGCTCCTTTCTAATTGGTTCGTCTTTCTTTTTACTCTCCTCCTATCTATTTTTTTACTCTTATGTAGCCCCCTGCACACCAGTTGCGTTACTGCCTTGCTTGGGTGATACGATATATATATATATATATATATATATATATATATATATGTTGTATCGTGGAATGAATAGATACACTACTTTATTACCAGAGTGGTAAAACCAAGAGATAAATACAATACTTACAGTCTCTCGCAAATAGATACAATATTTACAGTCTTCCACAGTGTGATAACATCTGCTAAGAATGTTGAAACGTAGAAAGAGCCTGGACGAAAGTCTACCGTGGTTAATGAAGCTAGCAAAGCCCTTTCTAATCATTATCTTCTGAAGAAATTGTTTACTCAATTAATCAGAGTATCATTTTTAATGCAAAATCTGAGGTCAGACTCGTTACGTTGTTCTACAAATACGTTTAATACGTTGATTTGTAAAATGTCTCTTTTGTATTCGTATTGTAGCTGATAAGAAATTAATTAAAATCAACGATCTTCACTTTTACAAAAATTCACAATGACCTGTGAAATCCTGGTTTTCTCAAATAGAAAAAAGGATTGATCATTTGTTTGAAGAAAAAGCCGAACCCAGAATTCGCAAGTAGGTGTTAAAATGCTTTTTGACCAATGGGAGCGACTTACAAGACTTGCGGATTTCGCGAGCAGATGTGAAAATCTGCATACTATCACAGACAGACAGATAGGAGCCGCGAGACGAAAGAACTAAAATGTAACTTCAACTTCAAGTGACTCGGACATTGTCTTCTTTTTCTTTATCTCTTTCCACAATTACTACTACAAGCAATTTCTTCAGCTCTCGATACCCTTAACTCAACTTTATCATTGCACACGAACTCTACCCATGACTTCTTAAAAATGGGTCTAATTGAATATTAACTTCTACATTGCATATTAACTTCCAGCGTTTGTTCGGTAGGTGTGTCTTTTAATGGAAAAGAAGAAGTAAAAGGAAGCAGCACACGAGAAAGTAGGATAATGATGACAATGTGCGACGCGACTTTATGTCCGTGTCGACTTGAAGTCTCTGCCTTGTTACATTTTAGCTTGTCCCTCCTGCTTCCATCTCCCGCTTCCATGTGACTGAATGACGCTGATCGAAATCATTTATATAACCTTTAGATTTTACGCACTGGATCGCGAAGTCTTTTTAGTCTCGCTAAACGCTCCCATTGGTCAAAAAATCAATTTCTTTTAATTGTATCACCCCGAGCAAGGCAGTAATGCCACTGATGTGCAGGGGGCTACATAAGAATAAAAAGATTAAGTAGAAGACAGTGAACAGGAAGAGGAACCAGTTAGAAAGGAGCAAGAGAAGGATGAGAATACAGGTGTGATGACAGTTGCAAAGATGGAGAGAAAGGAAAGGATATACGGGGTGGTGAAAGAACTAGAGTCCAGTGGTTACTCGCGAAATCCGGTTTCGAATTTTTCTGTAAGCACTAGCTCAATCATTTTTCTATGCAGTAAAACCAGGATTTCGCACGTCATTTTTGTAAAAGTGAAGAAGAATATTTTTTTAATTCTGAATTTTCTATTCACCACATTTCTTCTCTGTCAAAATATCCATAATTAATGATTCTGTTCGATTGGATACGATGAGGTTTTGAAGTTACCAGACCGACAAAGCTACCGATTGAAAAAACGAATCAAGCGTTGAACGTATTTCTTTCCAAGACATTCGATAATAAATCCTTTTGTGATTTGATGGATCAGTCCATGTGTATAAGGCAACGATTTAAGCGCGCTCGGTGAATATACAACACAGTGTCAAACGTAACTTTTGCTGTAATAAACACAATATAAAGGGACCTTTTAAGGGAATTCTTAATGCGAAACTCCATCAGCGAAACAATGATCAGAGTCAAAATTAGGTTTTTGTTGTCATTTATCTTTTCACCAAAACACGAAATTATTTCTTTGAAGTTTCCTAATCGAGGTTATCAAACGTATGATTCAATAGCGTCGATACAATGGCATTGAGATTGTAGGAATATTGATGACCCAAGAGAGAATTAAGGAATAAGTTTAGAAAGATTTTTCAGTCCAGAATCACTGATGACTTTTGAGTCTTTTGTCACGCATTTCTTTGGTCAATTTTAAACATCCTTTCTTTAAGAATATCTTTCTTTCGAAATTTATTGAAATCTTCTTTCATCTCTCTCTTTCTTTCTGTCATTCCTTATCGCTTTCTTTCTTTAATTCATCTACGATTTTCTTATATCAATATGCGAGGGTCTGCTTTGCACATAAATGTCTGCTTTTACAACTATAATGGCAATATTTATAATCAAACTACCGGTTTTAGCATGGGAAATCTATTCTGAACCTGTGTCTCTAACTACTACATGTCTCATATCGAAAACGCAATACAGGATGTTAGATCACTGGTGCCCCCTAGGTATGAATTTGCACGAGATACTAGATTAGCAACTAGGTCCCACCCTCTTAGAGTGAAACGGATAAGATGTAACCGCAATTTCTACTCCAACAGCTTCTTTTCTCGCACTTCCCGCCTGTGGAATTCCCTTCCACATGATTGCTTCCCCGACAGCTACAATCTCCAGGAGTTTAAATGTAAGTTCAACAGACACCTCCTAACACACTAACTCCAATCCATTCTCTCAAACACTCTTCCCATCTGCCAAACCCTCAGCCTCGGTATCCTTACCTGTCTATCACCCACCTTCTGACATTTTCTATATCTAACCCCTCTTTCTATTCACCTTCCCCTATATAACCCCCTGCGCAATAGTGGCAGTGGAATGCCTTGCTTGGGGTGAAATGATTAAAAAAATACAAAAAATACAGTCTGTGCGCACTTTAAAAAAAATTATAACTGTATTTGTAATGGAAATAATTTGTTAAAAATGAACTTGAACAATTAAACTTGAAAGATAATACAGTCTTTCAACAAGATGGAGCTTCTTGTCGCTTTGCTCTACGTGTTAGACAGTTTCTAAATCAGAAATCTTCTAATAGACGGATCGGAAGGGGTGGACCATTTTATTGGCCTCCACATTCGCCAGATTTGACTCTATTAGATTCATTTCATGTGAAAACAATTATGTATGCAACCAAACCTAGTTCATTAGAAGATTTGAAAGCTAATGTGATTTCAGGCCTTACTGTAAATCAGTTGGCAAATGTTTTCCGTAAACTGCAAAATCATATTACCCTTTGTATTGCTAAAGATGGAGGACATGTGAAAACTTAAATAAAACTTTAATAAAACCTTAAAAACTATAGATTTACTTCTTCCTATTCCTTTTTACAAACTATTTCAATCACAAATACAAATAAAGTTATACATTATTTAAAGTGCACACGAAATATATGGACACTCCGTATAAAAACTATATTATTGTAAATCATTTGGCAAATATTTTCCGTGAACTTCAAAATCGTATGACCCTTTGTATTGCTAATGATGGAGGACATGTGGAAGGTTAAATAAAATCTCAATAAAACCTTAAAAAATATAGATTTATTTTTTTTAACCCTTTTTACAAATTATTTATATCGGAAATACAAATAAAGTTATATACTTTTTAAAGTGCACACGAACTTTATGGACACCGTATATTATAAAAATTTACTAAACCTGAATTATATTTTCGGTATATAGATGATTTTTAATTTTTAATTGACCGACGAAGTTACTGAAAAAATAAACCTCCATTGATAGACGTTCTTTTAGTTTCTAGTAATAACATATTTACTAATTCGTCATCCAAAATCCTACAAGTAGAAACTCTTGTAAATTTAATTTTATGAGTGAATGTTCATTTAGATATAAAATATGTGTTATAAAAAAAATTCCTCAATTGAGCGTACGACATCTCCTCTTTTCTGTTATTTGTTAATGACCTCAACAACATGAAACAGACTTAAGTTAATAAAGGTTTTCTGAACAACCTATGGGATACAAATCCTGTATCATCCAACAGTCAAATAAAATACACAAAATAAAATTGCTCACCCGCTAAAATAGATCAAAACGACTAAAAACATTTTAGAAAAACACAAACCAAGACAAATTTCACAAGTCAGTGTGAAAAGCAAATATCTGGATTCTAATTGGGTCAGTCAGTTAAGTGCCATACGTGATACACGCTTGGGCGATCATGTCTCAAAAGAGACACGACTGACTGGGTAGAAGATTATCCCGTAGTAGGTTGCCATTGCTTTCTGCGGTAGACTGGTTGCCGACCAAGGCTATAGAACCCAATCTGTCCTGCTATTTAACCCATAACTGGAAGGAAGAGACGGATTAATACCTTTCCCAAGGGTATTTGCGCGTAAGTGAATGCAATGGATTCAACTGGAATTCGAACTCGGCTCCCCGGTTTCTCGTTCTGAGCCGATATCCACTGTACTACAACGCACATAAAAAAAAAAAAACGTTTTTTCACACCTAAATAAGAAATTGCCATTTGGATTCACATCCAATAATATCGACTATGAACACGGCCATTAAGGTGCTAAAATAAAGAGACACTAAAAAATCACTAGAGATACGCATAAAGTTGTGTATGAATTTACTCGAGCAACAAGATTAGCAACTAGGTCCCACCCTTTTACTCTGAAACCAATAAATTGTATACGCAATTTCTACTCCATCAGCTTCTTTTCTCGCACTTCCCGCCTGTGGAATTCCCTTCCGTTTACTTGCTTTCCCGACAGCTACAATCTCCAAGGACTTAAATGTAAAGTCAATAGTCATCTCCTATCTCACTAACCTGCATCCTCTCTCTTTCATGCTCTTTTCTCCGTCCACTCCACTCTCATCAGTATTCTCACCCTTCTCTTAACCACTTCCTGATCCCCCTATAACCTGTCACTCGTTTTCAAAACTTCCCTCTTATGTAACCCCCTGGGCACCAGTGCCAGTAAACTGCTTTGCTTGGGGTAATATGATTAGAAAAAAATTGTCACATTTTATATATTTAGTTATTTTTTTTATTTTGTGCATGTGCTGCACAGTATAGTAGGGTCAGTTGGGCACCGTCTCTGAGAAAAAAAGCACCTTCATGCAATTCTTCTTCTTCTTCTTAATATGTGTGCCTTGTCCTTTCAGGGCGTAGGCGATCATGTCTTTCCACGTCTCCCTATCACTGGTGGCTCTTAGCACGCTTTCTCCTGTTACACCATGTAACCCCCATTCTCTTATCCACCTTCTCAGGCTCTTTAAATATCTTATCTGCTGCTTTCCCCTGTTTCTTTTTCTCTCTATCTGACTTGTTAATATCAGCTTCTCCAAGCCCTCCTTCCTCGTTGCATGTGCCAGGAACTTTAGATGTCTATTCCTGATGCTCAGTATTAATTTCTTTTTCGTTTCCATTTTTTCCAACACCTTATCATTGCTCACATGCTCGATCCATGATATGCCCAGCATCCTTCTGTAAACCACATTTCAGTTGCTTCGAGTTTTTCCTTCATTTTTAATGAAATTCTCCAGCATTCTTTACCATATTGAAAAACTGACATCACATAGCAGTCCAGTACTCTCTTCTTTGTTTCTAGTCAATATTTCCTGTGTCTTAATACTTTACTGAGCTTCTGGAATGCATCATTCGCCATGCCAATTCGTCTTCTCATTTTCCGTCTTCTGTTAGAACACTTCTCAGGTATTTAAATTTTTGTACCTGCTCGATTTTAATATCCCCAACTTGTATTTGGCATTTTGGGCTGCTTTTGTTTTGCTGATGACCATGCATTCGATTTTCTTGCAGTTTATTTGTAGTCCTTTTTTCACTCCCTTCAGCTATCTTCTATAGGAGGTCTTGTAGTTTTCTTCACTATGCAAAAAAGTAGAAAACGACATGATGTACTGGTTGCCATTCGCGCTGGAATCCCAAGTACAAACATTTCAGAGCAGTTGTCACTCCGAGAACAGTGCAGACGTTTCAGAAATAGTTGGATCAATTTACTGGGGATTACGAAGGTGTTTAGAGTGATGGCGCATTAATGCTTCCATTCATCTTCCTACAGGCTCTCAGATTTGACACGACTGCTTGCATCCAGGTTATAGGAGGTGGCTACTGGAAGACCTGATGACTGAGAAGAGGACTCTGCAACACGACACACAAACAGAACTCAGTCAGAGCTGCGACCATATTCCTCATTATATCTGGCTAACTAACTCCCAGGACGGCTACCCACTTGATTCTTATAAGTGTCGTGCAGTTGAGTTAAAAACCTAGTAACACCGAAAACGAGTTTGAGTTTTGTCTAACGCCATATCAATCTCTGTGGGTTCCTTTAAAGCCAAAAAGTGGGGTTTAAAGATATTTTTTTTAATGTTCGATTATAGTGAAAAGGTAGTTTTAGTCAGGTTTTAATGAAAGTTTTTTGTATTTATTTTTTTGTTTTAGAAAACTGAAAATGTCTTCTAGTTTTGTATTTGCTGAGAATAATTTTTACCTTAAAAAATGTATTGTTGGTAATATATTTCGTTCAGAATTTTTAATCTTTTTATAAAAGTCTATTTTTATACAAATATTTCTATAAAAGTCTTTTATGTATATATATATATATATATATATATATATATAAAAGTATTTTATACTTTCGTAGTGTTTTGACTCCAGTTTGGGGGTTAACTAT
Organism: Ascarosepion bandense; assembly: GCA_037127315.1. NCBI lineage: Eukaryota > Metazoa > Mollusca > Cephalopoda > Sepiida > Sepiidae > Ascarosepion > Ascarosepion bandense. The sequence goes on from JBBBDQ010001562.1 coordinate 1,066,808, forward strand.
TTGCTCATAGCTGGGACCCTAACAGGTGCTACCACACCGGGTGAGGGTGGACCTGGGAGCAACAGCAATTAAGAGGTGGTTCCATGCTCCTCACAACCTCCCAATCAGAGGCCCTGCTGCAGGACGCAGTTTACAGTCATGCCCAGGACCAACAGCAAAGATGAATTAAAGGCAAGGGTTATGACAGCATTCGCTAACTTAAAAAAAAATGGACCCTACAGAAGAGACGCAGGAGATTCCAAAATAGGCTGTAAGCAGTTTGAAGATAAGGGAGATTTTATTGAATAAATATACTCTTTAGTATTTCAAGAAATGTTTTGTTAAATATTTCTGTTAAAATGAGATGTTAGTGTTATTTTCACTTTTGCGTTATTTAGACAACATGTTTTCCATCGTACCCGACATATTTTATTAATTGCTTCAATGTTATTTTTAGTAGTATGAAAATTGATATAAAATACCGATATATAAAACCTATAGAAAGTTTTATACAGTTTATGTCCTGAAAAATCGCTTTTAAGAATATAGGAACATTTTTTTAATTAGACATTTTATTCAGTAGGAGGAAAAAGAAAAAAAGTAACAAATGACAGAAAAAACGGAGTATTGATTTGTTTAGATATTAAGAGCTATTATTGAATTAATATATATATATATATATATATATATATATGTGTGTGTGTGTGTGTATATATATACATATATACGTATATATAAACGCATACATATACATATATATATATGTGTATATATATATATATATATGTATACATATACGTATATTTATTTATATACCTATATCCATATATATATATATGTATATACACAAATGAATAACGAACGAAGAAAATACTTACAACGTTCAAAACATTAATTTCTAACAGTGCGCAATATAGAAATAGAGCTATATTTATTATGAATTATATTTTCGAACATGTCCAAACTACAATCTTCTACAAAAGAGTACATTTTGTTTCGACATTGAAAGAATAATGTCTCATCAGGTTGGAAACATTATTTTTGAAAAGATAGGATAATTTCTTTATACTGGCAAAATGTTTTTTTCTTACACAAAAAATTTGCAAATAAATTTCTATTTGTTTTCAATAACAGCGTTTAATACCTAATGAGACATTGTTCTTTCAATATCAAAACAAAATGTACACTTTTGTAGTAGATATTATTTTGCACATGTTTTAAAAGGTAATAAACATATATATATGTATATATATGTCATGCATATACATGCCGGTTGCATCACAGCTCATCAGTGTGGCTAGATATCCACTTACTTCTGGCTAGGATCAAAACTCGACCGATTTGGTAACAGTCGGAGTCGCTAATCTCTATACCATAGACGTATTGAATGAGTTACACATTTAGCGTGTTATATATAAGCTAGGTATACACACGCCAGTCACCGAAAGAACTCAGGTGTTGATCCCAATCACCAGGAAATTTAAGAAATTAATTTTTTTAGTACTAAGTCTGATGATTTAATCAGTTTACTGTGTAATGATGCAGTGGATATCGCCGCAAACGAGCCGAGTTCGAATTCCAGCTGAATTCGTTGGATTCATTTACGCGGAAATAACCTTGGGAAAGGTATTAATACGTCTCTTCTCCTTCGGCATTGGGTTAAATATAAGGACCGATTGGGCTGTATAGCCTTGGATGGCAACGTAGAAAATAATGTCGATCTACTACGGGAAAATTTTCTGCCCAGTGAGTCATGTCTCTTTCACAACACGATCGCCCAAGCGTATATTCCGTTTGACACTTATTGTTTGTGTTACGATGAAATTTTTTCTGTGTGTGTATGCACGCACGCAGAAATCTGTGTGTATTCATTTCTCTGCATGTGTGTCTAATAACGCATTTGTTTCTTGATTTAATTTTTTCTTCTTATTCACTCTTTTTTTTTTTTTTTTTTTTTTTTTAATCATTTCACCCCGAGCAAGGCAGAAACGCCACTGATGTGCAGGGGGTTACATAAATGTAGAAAGATTAATTAGAAAAGAGTGAGGAGTACAAGCTAGTTAGAAAGGAACAATAGAAAACTGAGAAAGCAGGTGCAATGACAGGTACATGGGCGGAGAGAAAGGGAAGGTTATACAGGGGTGGGGAGAGAGAGCTAGAGGCCAGTGGTTAGTAGGTGAGTATTAACTTTGCTTTTAAATTTCTGGAGGTCGTAGCCGTCAGGAAAGCAAGAATACGGGAGTGAGTTCCACAGACGGGAAGTGCGAGAGAGGAAGCTGCAGGAGTAGAATTGTCGTCTGCGTTTGGCTAACCTGACTGTGAATGGGTGGGACCCAGTTGCCAGTCTGGTTGAACGGGTAAACACCTGTTGAGGAGGCATCAGTGACTTAAGCTCATCCGAGCAGAAGCCATGAAAGTATTTATAGAAGAGACAGAGGGAGGCCACATTTCGACGATGGGAAAGTGGCTGCAGACGAGTCGCCAGATCAGTAGCTATCACATTACAGACTCTCCTTTGGAGCTTGTCAAGAACACTGAGGAGAACGGCAGGGGCACCTGACCATAAATGGCAGCAGTACTCCATGCACGGACGGATGGTTGACTTGTATATATGCAGGATGGATTCAGGTGGAAAAAACATCCTGGATCGACATAGTGACCCAATCTTCCTAGCAGTAGACTTGGCTATGGATTCAATATAGTGCTTCCATTTGAGGTCTGAGGACAGGGTAAGTCCGAGGAGGCGTAGTGTATTACTCTCCGGGAGAATCATCTGGTCCATGCTTATGGGAGGCAGAAGAGGTTGCCTGTAATGGTTGACAGACAACAGCTTGGTCTTAGAGGAATTGAAGTTGACAAGCCACTTCTTGCCCCAGTTCACCACAGAGTGTAGATCCCGCTCAAGGTCAGCAGCGAGATTATGTCTGTCCGCCACGACAGGTTTCTTACTGGAGCGGGAGTATATTGTAGTGTCATCTGCGTAGATGCCTACTTGGGACCTGATCTCATCTGGGAGGTCGTTGATGAAAATAAGGAAGAGCGTTGGGCCCAGGATAGAGCCTTGTGGGACACCAGCATTCGTGCTGTAGGACGAAGAGGCACGCCCATTCAGAACGACCTTCATTTTGCGGTTATTTAAGAAAGATTGGATTAGGTCAAGCAGGCGACCGGTAATACCATAACCGCGTAGTTTGCAAAGGAGGCCAGGGTGCCAAACCCTGTCGAAAGCCTTGGAGATATCCAGAGCAACCGCGCGAGCCTCGTCAGACTCATCAAGGGCCTGTAGCATGTACTCCGTTACAGTAGTTAGCAGGTCGGCTGTGGACCTGTCAAATCGGAATCCATATTGCCTGTCGGAGAACAGTTTGTGGGCGGTGAGATGATGAACTATTTCAGCATTTATTATAGCCTCGAACACTTTCCCGAATATTGGTAAAAGACTGATAGGGCGATAGTTGGATGGGTCCGAGGGTTCACCACAGTTCTTAAAGACAGGAACGACTGAGGAGAATTTCCAGCATGCAGGAAAGCAGGAAGCAGAAAGGCAGTAGTTAAACAGTTTAGAGAGGACAGGGGAAAGTTCAGGGGCACACCTCTTAAGGACTATCACCGGGATTCCATCGTCTCCACACGCCTTATGGGGGTCGAGTTTTGAAATTACTCTGGATACTATTGTCGGGGTAATATACACGTCATGCAGTTTGGCCTCAGTTCTAATAGGGAAGTCGGGTGGGTGCACTCCGGACGAGTCGAGTGTGGAGTTGGATGAGAATCTGCGGGCAAAGCACTCGGCTTTCTCAGCAGATGACGTGAGAACGTCAAATCCATGGATTAAAGGAGGTATTGAGGATTTCCTATTGTTATTAAAGGAGGTATTGAGGATTTCCTATTGTTACTATACTTTTTTTTTCTTAAAGTTGATAAAGTCAAAGATAATGTAAAAATGTCATTTCCGGTACCACAGACATAACCATTTTAGTTGTCTTTTTTATTTCATGGCAATACGTTATCTCGAATGTTCTGAAGCGATAAAAGTGTTTATTTTGACAAAAACGTTTCGACGAGCTAATTTCTGGAAGATATAATTTTAAGACAAAATGTTTTCGTAATTATACTTCTCAATATCAAAAGAAAGAGCAGTAAAGATAATAAATAATATAAGATATAAAATTATTTGTATTTACTCATTGTTTTTTGAAATCGCAGAACTATTCCAATGAAGTGCTCGTAATTACAAGAATCCCAGCAGAAATAACAATAATTCACTATATATATATATATATATATATATATATATATATATATATATATATATATATATTGATTGATTGATTGATTGATTGATTGATTACTTATTTTCTGGTCATAATAAGGTTAAACCAGTGCACATTTGTAAACGAGTTATTACGCGACCTAGGTTTCTACCGTGAGTGGTGTCTTCAGGCGATTTGCAATAACTGATTGCACGTTCAAAAAAAAAAAGGTAAACGGTAAAGATACCACTTATGGTAGAAATTTAGATCGCGTAATAACACGTTTTCAAATGGAAGATATATATATATATATATATATATATATATATTACTGTTAAATATAAGAGACAATGAATGTCTTCTATGTTTAATCATGAGCCGTTATAAACATCATATTTTCGCTTTAATTTAAGGTGAAAATGAAGACAAAAATTCTCCAACATTACAAATTTACGAACTGCGTTTGCTATTTGGTAACTGTTATCGCTGCTTACCAAAGTTTTATGTCAACACAAGGTAAAATCGTCTTTGATGATAGATGTTTTCATGCTAACGTCCTTGTAACCTCTTTGAAAATGGCTCATGTGAGCCGAAAGCTTAGAACAAACTTAATAAAAAATCATCCAAATGTTGGAAATTTTTTGTCTTTATTTTCACCTGAAATTAAAGCCAAAATACGATGCTTAGAACGGCTCATGATTAAACATGATAAACATTCATTGTCTCTTATATTTAGCAGTATATTTTTAGAAAATTATCTACTGCCTCGATACACTAAATATATATATATGTATATTTATATTAATTTGAACAAACAGGACGTCATCTTTATTTCTTTTTTCTTTTAGACTTTAGACATCTTTCGGCCAACACTTATTCATAGGTTATCCGTTGGCACTTATAATAATACATGAGACACAAAACTTCAAATGTTAACTACAATAGAAGGAAAGGTGGAACTCCTTTAAAATTAAGTTTATTGAAATAATTAAAACGTAAGCGGGGTGTAAACCACAGCTCCACAAGAGTTAATAAAATTAGAAAAAAAATAACTCACAGTTCTTTCAAAAGTCTCAACGGTCGTATAAAGTGATCCTTCTGCCTGCACAAACTAGGACGATGTAATTTCAAATAAATTGTTTCAAAAACACGCAAATATATATAGTATCTTAAAAACAAGGAATTTATTGACCATCCTTAAAGCACTTTCGTTCAACATCTCATCAGGAGAAAATCACCGAAATTTTAAAATTAAACGAAAAGAAAAGCAACGAAAATGAAGAGGAAAAGAAAGGTGGTAGACACGTTAAAATATATATATATATATATATATATACTTATAACGATGGAAGAAGAAATCGCGTGTAAATAATTATCAAGGGACAGTTAAAATAAAATATCCCCCAACAAATGTAGAGACTTTACAAAATCATTCTACTGGCAAAAAGAAAATTTTCATAAAGATATACAGACTGATTCCAAAATCTTTAAATGATTATTGGAACCAGCTATATGTAAAATTTTGCACCACTCTTTCCTATACAACGTGGCACAGACTATATCCTCTACTAGGTGTTGAACAATAGCCGATTTGTAAAGGGAAGATAACATATGTTATCTATTTTGCCAAGTCGTATTTTAGAAGGTACATGTTGATTAATTCTTGTTTTTAAATGTAAGTTTGTATGCCCCACATAATCAGCAGCGCACTGGCAAATAAATTCATATACCAAATTAATTAATTTGATGAATGGCAATTCATCCTCACGAAACAACGGAAGCACAGACCTAGTCCGAAAAATACAATGCAGAACACCAGACGGAAAACAACCAGAAACCGACTCGCTAACCTGCTTAACCAAGCTTTGACCCTTATCCCCAATCCAAGGAACCTTCAAATACACCGGACATTTATAAGGCCCTAGGACTGTGGGAGAATCAAATTCCCTAGTTTTTTTATAAATAATATAATTAGTAAGAGCTTCTTCTACAGAAGGATGCTACGGATATCGTGGACTGAGCATACAAGCAACGACGAGGTGTTAGAAAGAATGGCAACAAAAAGGAAATTGATGCTGAGCATCAAGAAGAGACAACTGAAGTTCCTAGGACATGCAATGAGGAAGGAGAGACTGGAGAACCTGATACTGACTGGACAGATAGAAGGAAGGAGAGACAGAGGAAGGCAGCGGATAACATATTTGCAGGGACTGATCAGGTGGATGACGGAACGGGAGTTGCCAGGAGCAACAGGAGCAAACATACTAAGAGCCACAAGGGATAGGGAGACGTGGAGAGCCATGATCGCCTACGTCCAGAAGGGACAGTGCACATAGAAGAAGAATAAGTAAGAGCTTCAGGATAGTCATTACTAAGGAAAAATCTCCCTGATATTCTCAAATTCAGAGTCCAGTCTTGTAGGAGAATAATTTTGATGTGTGTGTGTGTGTGTGTGTGTGTGTGTGTGTGAGGGTTGTGATAATGCTTAGTGCCAAGATTTTAATGATAAAAACGTAATTGGGGCAAGAAGGTTTTTGTTTAGTGCTCGATATCAGAGTCGAGACAGATCGTTAATAGGATTAATGCAGAAAAGTTTGTCACTTAACTGAACAGAGTAAAGATAACTTCGAAGTTTCCTGAAGGTACCGATATGATGTTTTCATTCGTCAGTGCTAAATTTTCAGCCTGCTGATATATATACACTACCAGCAATAATTATTAGGCCAACCCAGTTTTTTTTAAAGAAATGATGTATTTCATAATGTATTATTGCTAAGTGGATAATTCTAAATGAAAATAGAATGATTCTTTTGTAATTATTGCTTTGCAAAATTTTACAAGGCAAGAAAGCAAAGATGAACTCGTCCGAATCACCCTAAACATTCTTCATTCTTCCATTATTTAAACTGCAATATAGGTAATTATTAAGTATTTCTTAATTCATTTGATGAACATGTTATTGTGCAATATTAACAAAAGAACCTTTTTTTTTTCATTTACAATAATTTCACTTGCCAATAAATACTAAAAAATAGTATGCAAAACATCAATTTTTAAAACACTGGGGTAGCCGAATAATTATGGTCGGTAGTGAATATGGAAAGTACGACACAGAAATCTGAAGGCAAATTGGCATGGCGAATGACACATTCCAGAAGCTGAGTAAAGTACTAAGACACAGGAAAATTTCACTAGAGACTGCTAGATTGCTATGTGATGTCAGTTCTTCAGTACGGCAGTGAATGCTGGACAATATCATCGAAGATGAGGAAGAAACTTGAAGCAGCGGAAATGTGGTTCTACAGAAGGATGCTGCGGAGATCATGGACCGAGCAATGATGAGATATTGGAAAGAATGACAACCAAAAGAAAATTAATACTGAATATCAGGATGAGACAACTGAAGTTCCTGGGTCATGCAATGAGGAAGGAGGGCTTGCAGAACTTGATACTGACAGGACAGATAGAAGGAAAAAGAGACAGAGGAAGGCAGCGGATAACATATATGACATATGCTATGTCGTCCTTTCAGGGTTTTGGGGGAAAAGGTTAAAAGAAACTATTCAGAATCCGTTAATGGTTTTGTTAGAAAGAAGTCGCAAGTCATTGTGACTGAATGATTAAGATCACTTCCTTTGTTCAACTACTGATCTCACCAGATCAATCCACCCTCTCCCAGAAATCAAATATTGTATCTACGGGAAGTGTTGCCTACAACAGTAATTAGCTAAGTTAGCATCTGACCAATGAAAAATTGGATTTGAACCGTTAATTATTTAATGGATCGCAGATTGAATTGAGGAACATTCGAAAAAAATAGATGATCAAAAACATCAGAACGAGTAACAGAATCATTCTATTATAATGGATACATCATATCCAAATGAAAATAGCGTTCATATTTCATTAGTACTAGATGTGAAAAAACTTTACTTTCAATAACAGGTTGACATCTTTTGCTACATGAGCGAATTAATGTCTTGCGTTCATTGATGTATATTTTCTACCATTCTCCTTTCAAATTAGTCCATAGTTCTTCGACGTTTGTTGAATGTTTTTTCTTAGCTCTTTCATTTAGTACCTTCAAGACATTCTCAATAGGATTTATGTCTGGGCTTTGAGCAGGCCTCTCCATAACAGTAACATCCTCCTCAGAAAATAATGTCTTAACAGACTTCGCTGTCTGACATGGCGCGTTATCATGCATAAACACAGCTTCGTAGACGCTACTCGACTGTTCGGGTTTATTTCATTGAGTCTTCGGGAAATAGTATGTCTTGATATTTTAATACCAAGGTTATCATTAGTTCTCTTTTTATTCTTTATCAACCCATCTGCTTCCCTTGCAGTAGTTTTCCCATGCATGCCAGATGTTTTCTTGGCTTCACATGACCCAGTTTCAAGTTTTCTTAAAATACTATGAATAACACATAATTTTTCCCACACTCTTTGAAATATCCCCAATCGAAAGTTTATTTTCATTACATAACATGACTATCAGTTTTCTAAATAGCAATAGCGTCACAAACTTTTTCGTAATGTTTACAATGTCAGTCAGTTAAGTGCCATGCGCGACACACGCTTGGGCGACCATGTCTCAAAAGAGACATGACTGACTGGACAGAAGATTATCCTGCAGTAGTTTGCCATTGCTTTCTGCGGTAGACTGGTTAACCGACCAAGGTTATAGAACCCAATCTGTCCTATTATTTAACCCATAACTGGAAGGAAGAGACGGATTAATACCTTTCCCAAGGGTATTTGCGCGTAAGTGAATGCAAGGAATTCAACTGGAATTCGAACTCGGCTCCCCGATTTCTCGTTCCGAGCCGATATCGACTGCGCCACAACGCTGTAAAAGCCAGTAAAGAGTCGGTGTAATTTAGTAAAACACCCAATTTTATATTCTTAAACTAAAAAAGAGTTTCGAAATTGCGAAATAATTATTAAATTTCATGGATGTATTTTCTGATCGTTCTGATGTTTTTGATTATCTACTTTCTCGAATGTTATATAATTTTTCTTAATTTTATAAAAATACATTTATTGAACTTCATATTTTGGAATTATATATTTATTTTTATATCCTTTTTTTCCTTGATAAAATGTTCTTTGAGGCTTTAAAATAAAAAATTATTTCATATTTACACTTTTTCTTAACATTGACCTTATGTTTATGCTCGCTGCTATATATGTACTAACAATATAAGTCGGCATTGTTCGGGTGTAATGAAAGCTTTAAAGCTAATCCATGCCTTTTATATATATATATATATATATATATATATATATATATATATATATATTATTGGCTTTCTCCACTACTGTAAGAACTGCAACCTTGAAACTTCTCAATATCTATCTATGTCTGTGCATCTATCTATCTATCTATCTATCTATCTATCTATCTATCTATCTATCTATCTATCTATCTATCTATCTATAAACGTATGTTTATTTCTTTCGTTTTTAATCTATTTCCGGGTGTTAAATTCTTTCTTTCTTTCTTTCTTTCTTTCTTTCTTTCTTTCTCCGTCTGTTCATTACTATCTATCTATCTATCTATCTATCTATATTTTAATGTTCATATCTATCTATCTATCTATCTATCTATCTATCTATCTATCTATCTATCTATAAACGTATGTTTATTTCTTTATTTTTTTTATCTATCTCCGGTTTTTCACTTCTTTCTTTCTTTTTTTTCTTTCTTTGTCTCTTTATATCTATCTATCTATCTATCTGATAAAACGCTAATTTGCATTTACTTCCCCAAAAATACAAATTTAGATTTCTTGAAATAACTTCGCCTAAATACAATTATACTCCAAACTTGAATATATAAAAAAAAGAAGAGCGAAAGAAGGAAGAGAAGAAAGAAAAGAAAAAGAAGGAAGAAAGAAAATAAGAAGGGTATATATATATATATATATATATATATGTGTGTGTGTGTGTGTGTGTGTGTGTGTGTTTTTTTTGTTTTTTTTTTTAAAAGAACCCTATAAAATAAAAAAAATATTCTACACCGAAAAAATCTAAATTGGAAAGAAAAATCACCCCACCCCTATCACGTCTATGAAAACCTAGACACAGGATCAAAGTAAATACATGAATTAGGTCCACTAGCAGCAGACATCAACCAATTAAACGATAGCCAATCATAAAAATGACCATTCAACATCGCCCTCTTAGAAATCCTAATCAAAATATATGCCCAACCGATAAAAAGATAAAACATACATTCCAACAGATAATACCATTAATCAACAATTTCTCAATTACACACCAAATTCCTCAAAATTCTAACGATCAAAACGAGACATTCACTTAATTACCAATAACCCCAACCAACCCCCACGACAACAACGAACCAAATATAATCAGAGAATGATTCCAAACCTTTATTTCCCTCGAAGAAGTGTTTAAATCCAAACACTGAAACAACCATATGATTGTAGGGAAGAGGACATATATAGAAGAAATTATGTACATGTTCTAAAACATAATATATATATATATATATATATATATATATATATATATATATATATAGCACCTGATGAGCTAGATGAATCTACCTAGGTTTCTTCTAAACAGATCGTCAGAGAAAGCTGAGCAATGATAAAAGTTAAGAAGTTAATAAAAGTTGAGAATTCGAAAACCAAGAATTTATCGACATATATTTAATTGGGCATTTTATCTTGTTTTGGTGTAAGGACTCGGCACCAATGTTTGTATTTTCTTACACTATATATATAGTGACTATATATATAGATCCCTAACGATCCGTTTAGGAGAAACCTAGGTAGGTTCGTCTGGCTCATTAGGTGCTATTTAGTTTGCTCTATCTTTGTATTGAGCGCTTTCTGTTAGATGATTACTCGTGTCGGTTTTTTTTCTTTTGATCTTCGTGCTGATTTTGGTCCGAACAATTTTCACTGACTTTCAAGCCCTAAGTGCTTTCTTTTTTTACAAGCATATTTTTTTCCTTCATTCAATAGTTTTCGAGGAAGGTTTTCGAGACGAGTATCATTATAATCACGTTTATCAGATGTCTAACCGTACTGATGTACATTGTGTGTGTGTGTCTGTGTGTGTCCGTTACTAATAGACGCCGAAACGGCTGAACCGATTTTCTTGAAAATGTACACAGTTGTACTATAAGCGTCTGCAAGTGTTCTTAGCTAGATTTTGTGTCGAATTACCTCCGATAAATATCGAAAATGGATAATCGAAAAAAATCGGGTTATAGAAATAGTGGTCCGATTTAAACAAATTTGATACACTCATAGACAAAAACATCAGAAACGATATTCAGAAGTTCTTACAATAGTGCAGAAAATCGATAATGTATATATATAAAAGACAATATGTCTGTATGTGTATCTGCCTGTATGATTGTATTTTTTCAGCCCTTTTATTTTAGTTTTTGCTTCGGGTTTGGTTCTAAATAGGTGTAATTGTAGTTCTTAGTCTCAGCCATTATGCCATTCACTCAGAGGACTTATTTAGCCTTCAAAATTCAGTTTACGGTGAGAAAACTTATTTGATATCGATACCAGGAAATCAAAATTTGACTTACATCCATTCATTTTTCTTTCAGTCTACGGTTTCGCTTTAACTGGAAACAACTATTGCATTTTAGTCTTTCGTGCCAACCTCCAAAGTGTTTGAGCTCCAGGACCATGGATTAGTTTTAAAATTTTCAGTACACGCCGCGCTATACTGCTAGTATATATATATATATATATATATATATATATATATATATATATATATATATATTAAAAAAGGATTAATTCAAAGATGTTGAATGGCCATTTCGATATGAAGATCCCCACGGGGGACAACACATCACCTCAGCAACAGAAAAATCCTTTCAGAAACTGGAGAAAAATTAGTTTACTTTTCCTTTTTAAATAGATTGCAAAGAAATTAAAAAATAAAAAATAAAATAAAATAAAATAAAAACAAAAATAAAAATGAAGGGAAAGAAAAAGAAAAAGAAAAAGAAAACGAAAAAGAAAAAGAAAAAGAAAAAGATAGAATAAAATCAAATAAATAAGAAAAGAAAAAATTGACATCGTCTGGGTTCGCAAAAAAAAGGGGGAATGTAACTAAAAATTAACAGACAGCCGTGTTAAATCGACGTAAGTTTAAGCAACACGGAAATATATATATATATATATATATATATATATATATATATATATATATATATATATTCCCATATGTTCATTTCTTTTTTTTCTCTAATTCCGGTTGTTATTTTTTCTATCTATCTATCTATCTATCTATCTATCTATCTATCTATCTATCTATCTATTTTTAACTAAGGTTATTTTATCGTTAAGTACCTTTAATTTGCTTTCTCTTTTTTGTTTCTTTCTTTTTTGTTTCTTTCTTTCTTTTTTGTTTCTTTCTTTCTTTTTTGTTTCTTTCTTTCTATTCTTTTTCTCTTTGTTTCTTTTCATAATCCCCCATTCATACCTCCTGATTCCTTATCCCCATTCATTTTATCTCCTCTCTTTTGATATTGTCTTTCTGTTCTCTTGTGTTTGCCATTTTGTCTCTTTACCGTTCTCCTCTTCTTCTACTTCGATCACCCATCCCCATCAATATTCTTTCATTTTCCTTTGTCGACCATGCCAGTTTATTACGCTATTTATCACGACCAATCAACGCCTTTAAATTCTCTTTCTCACTTTTGCATTTCGTTCTCATTTCTTTTGCTTTCCCTTTTTTGCTTCCCTTGCTCATCAAACTTTTCCAAAGTCGAACAATCGTTTCGACTGCTTGTGAATATTGGTCACATTACTTACGGTCAATATACTAAGGCTAAAGTAGCCCAAATGCCACCAACAATCTTAGGGATATTGTGCCTCAGGCTGGAGTGGGAGTTAGTGTTTGAGGCGAAATCTCTCCTTTAAGGCGGGAAGAGGAACGGCTTTGTCGGATTTATTGATCTAATTCCAAGCATGCACTCTGAGGCTTCATGCACGCGATGCCAGTAAAGCGTTTTACATGGCTCCCATTCAAAAACGAAAGAAATCTAGTGGCCATGAATTTAAAGAGGCGCTGTAAATATAGAAGAAGAAAGAAGACGTAAATAATTGTCTCCATTTTACAATTCTCTTAACTGGTTGTGTGTCTCGGTCTGAGAATTTGACCAACAAAGAAACAAGGATTTTGTTATGATTCTCTTTGCTCTTTTGTTCTTTAGTATTTTACACCCACCAATACATCGTGAATAATAAACCATTCCCTTTTGATCGTGAGGAAAGAAAGAAAAGGCATATACGAGACGTTGTTTGATTTTAGTGGGAGAAAGAAAAAGTGAAACAAAGAAAAAAGAAGGAGAAAGAAAGAAAGAAAACAATTCCGATTTGAATAAAAAGAAAGAAAAATCCTGCCAATACCTCATTAAATTTGTTTGATTTCACTGAAAGAAAGAGCAGAGAAGAATGTGAAGATACTAGAGGCGATAACGTTTTCATGTATACTTCAATTAAACCGATAAAAACGTATCAGTTTAAAATCTTTTTATAGGGAGATGGTTAATGTTATTTTGAATCGGCCTTGTGTCATACTAGTGTGTTCGTGACTATACGAGAGTCTGTCATTACATGGGAGTGATTAAGATTATCTGTCAGTATACGAGAGTCGACAGCCCTCGAGCTTAGACGAGAGTTAGACGTCACTAGACGGAAGCTTTCTTCTCAAGACTGACGCATACGTCCTATACAGAGACCTTGCCTTCATAAGTGTTATTCGAGTTAACTGTTCGTTGGTCTACTTGTATTTGGTTTATTGTACTAACGTATAATAAATCTCTATTTATATATACTCCGTGTTAAGAGTTATTTCTGGCACAATTCTTTCTATGTTTATCCCTCTCCCGCGATACAAATACATAACCAAAATCTCTACAGCATAGGATTTTATCCAGAATTGTCAGAAGGTTGGCATGTGTGGAAGAATAAAAATATGCATTTTGCATGTTACAATAGAAATATATTGATAGAAAAAGATAACATGAATTGTAGAAGTTAATGGTCAATGATCAATTTAAGGGTATCAAGAGTTGTAGAAATGTTCGTAGTAGTAACTAGTTGGGAAGAGTTTATGTATAAGTATGTATGTATGCAAGTATGTATGAGCGTTTGTTCGGTAGAAGTGTCTTTGAAGTATTCGCCCAGTCTAAAAATATCCGTTTGTTATCAAGTATAAGATGAGGCATGTGGAAATGTTGAGAATGGAGAAGAAATAATTAAAATGAATCAACACTGGAAAAAGAAGGAGAAAGAGTGTGCGACGCGACCTTACGTCCGGGTCGGCTTGAAATTTTTTCCGTTACATTTTAGTGTGTCGTCTCTCTCGCTGCTCCCATCTGACTGACTGGCTGGCACTGACCAAAGCCTTTATAGCCATTTAGTTTTTCACACTGGATCGCTAACTCTTATCCGTTTTGCAAATTGCTTCAATGGATTAGAAAATCAATTTAACATTTATTCGCGAAATCCGGTTTCGACTTTTTCTTTAAACAATCGTTTTTCTATTCGGCAAAACCAGGATTTTCACATCATTGTGAATTTTTGTAAAAGTGAAGAAGAAACTTGCTTTTAATTCTTAATTTCTTATCCACCATAACTTTAAATAAAGACCTGAAAATTGACACCGTATTTTATAGTCGTATAACACACTAGAAGCTAATTTATTCATTAAAGAAAATTTGAATAAAGCTTTCACATGTGTTACTAAGATTGATTATACTCATTCTTTACACTCGAACTATTATTTTCATCTTTGTTGCAATTATCACTAAAACAAAACTATCTGTCAACCATCATAAGCAATCTCTCCTGCCACCTATAAGCACGGACCAAGCAAGTCTCCCTGAAAGTAATACACTGCGCCTCCTCAGCCTTACCCTTTCTTCCGGCCTCAAGTGGAACCATTACATTGAATTAACTGCTAAATCCACTGTTAGGAAGTTTGGGTCACTGTGTAGGCCCAGGAAGTTTTTTTCCGCCTGAATCCATCTTGAACATATACAAATCAACCGTTCGACTGTTCATGGAATAGCTGTACAGGCGCCCCTGCTGTTCGTCTTAGTGTTCTCGACAGGCTCCAAAGGCGAATCTTTAATGTGATTGGTTCCGACCTGGCAGCTCGACTCCACCCACTTTCTCATCGGCGGGATGTGGCTTCCCTCTGTCTCTTCTACAAACATTTTCATGACTTCTGCTTCGAAGAACTTAGGTCACTGGTGCCCCCTCCACAAGGATTTACACGGGAAACCGGACAGGCAAAACGATCCCACCCTTTTACAGTTAGATCTACCAAATGCAGGCGATAATTCTATTCCACCAGCTTCTTTTCTCGTGTTTCCCGTCTTTGGAACTTTCGTCCACATACTTGCTTTCCTGACGGCTATAACCTCTAAGAATTTAAATGCAAAATCAATTCCCATCACTTATTCACTTAACTCCAGCCTTTCCATATCACCCCGTGTATCTTGTTCTTTTTATTTATCTCTCCTTCCGTAACTGTCTTCATTCCTTGGTTCATATCCTTCTCTTACTCTTTCTCTTTCTCCCCCTGTAGCTGGTTCGTCTTTGTTTTCACTCTATTCCTGTCTAAAACTTTAACTTTCTCATGTAGCCCCCTGCACATCAATGGCGCTACCGCCTTGCTTGGGGTGAAATGATTAAAAAAAACAAACAAACAAACGAACAAAAAAAAACAACGCTTCGGTAGTTGTGACCTCTGACCTTTTTGACTTGTGTGTCAATCCGGGTAAGATTTACGGAATTTCGAAATTTACACTTTATTTAATCTGCGACAAACATCTGAGAGAACCAGTACATAAGAAGGCTATGAGCATTTCCTCAGTCGGCTTTGCATTGAAATAAACACGATACGGGAGTCATTAATAATCCTGGTTTGCAAACAAAGTTGAGACAAGCATAAATAGAAGCGTAAAAAAGGCAACTGTAAAAAATATATGTTCTAAACTTTGGTGTGCTTATTTCATATATATATATATATATATATATATATATATATATATACATATATATATATATATATATGTATATATATATACATATATATATACATATATATATATATATATATATATATATATATGTATATATGTATATGTATATATATATATACATATATGTATATATATATATATACACACACATATATATATACATATATGTATATATATATATATACACATATATATATATATACATATATATATATATATATATATATATATATATATATATACGATATCAATTATATCCTATATATTTAGCATTATATATTTAAGATACGATATCCATTGTCAATCTCGTTCCTAATTTTTCAAAATCGTATATTTTCATTATCGTATATATCATAGGATATCCATTATATCGTATATCTTTCAATATCGCATATTTTTCAATATCGTATATCTCAGATACGATATTCAATATATGGTGCATTTTCAATATCGTATATCTCATACATGATATGAATTATATCGTATATTTTTCAATATCGTATATTTCATGTATGATATCTAGTTTCACTCTTTATCTTCAATTTTTAAAATCGTATAATTTGTTCGATATCACTTATATCGTATATTTTTCAATATCAAATATTTCATATGCAATATCCATTTTCACTTATCGTCTCTAATTTTTAATATTGTATATCTCATACGATATCCGTTATGTTGCATATTTTTCAATATCACATATTTTTCAGTATCGTATGTTTCAGATATGATATCCATGATATTTTATACTTTCAATATAGTATATTTGATATACGATTCCCATTTTCACGCATCATTTTCAATTCTCAATATCATATATTTATCAATATCGTATATCCCATATATGATATCCATTATATGGTATAATTTTTAATATTGTATATGAAATATGCCAAATCTATTTTCAATCCTCGTCTCTAACACACATACACACACACACACACACACACACACACACATATATATATATATGATCAGTGTTTATTTTAGTTTTAAGATTTTCGTTCATTTTAGTTTTAAACTGTTCGTAAAACATCTCTCTACAATGGCGTCACATGTGTGGAAATTTCACAGAATTGCACAGAGGCAAACAATCACTCCACGCACGTGAACTGCTTACTATTGCTATTTTGGCATATCAGGACAAATCCTGGGCCAAAGTTTTTTCTTTAGAATTAAATCAAAACACTAAACACACACATGATTTGATTATATTGTTAAAGGCTTCTTGTTTTTGAAAAGACTTATAATAAAGAGATATATTATAAGTTATATTATATCATATTATATTACTATATTGTTATACAGTGTGCCACAAAGTTTTCAATATCACTCCTTTGGGTAGGCATACTGAATTTCCCTTCCCCTTTACTGGTTCCTAACCAAGCCTATGGAACACAGTTTACTCTACGACTTAACTTAAAACTGAGAGAGAGAGAGAGAGAGAGAGAGAGAGAGAGAGAGAGAGAGAGAGAGAGTTGGATACATCAATCAGTTAAGTGCCATAGGTGTGACACGCTCAAAAGAGACGTCTGACTGGGCAGAAGATTTTCTGCGGTAGGTCGCCATTATTTTCTGTGATAGACTGGTTGCCAACCAAGGTTATATAACCCAATCTGTCCTGCTATTTAACTCGCAGCGAATGGAGAAGCTACGGATTCATACCATTCCCAAGTTTATTCGTGCGTAAGTGGATACAACGAATTAAACCGGAATTCGAACTCGGCTCTCTAATTTCCCGTTCCGAACCGATATCCACTGCACCACAGCACACATCCATAGATACATACATTTTCTTAATGTGAGAACGGCTAACGAACCAAACCGTATTCGAACACGGAGCACATGTTTCTTTTCCCCACTTCCCGGTTCACACTCCACCCACATCTATTGAACAGGTGTAGAGGCTCATCCCTTGTTCCCTGTTTAGGATGTGGTTTACGGCTTTCTCTTTTCCAATCTATTCACTCTTACGTAGCCCCCTGCACACCAGTGGCCTTACCGCCTTGCTCGGGGTGATATGATTAAAAAAAAACAAAAAAACTTTTAAACTACTCTGAAAATAGTTATATTACACTAACAAAGATATCCTTGTGCCAACCTTAATAACGTAATATTATATCATACTGCTTATGCTTAAAATCCGTAGTCAAAAAGAATGAATGACTTCATGTACATGCAAGAATTTCGACAGAGAAGCCATAAATGAAGTTACCTAAACTATGTTTCTGAAAAGAAAATATGTCGGAAACTCAAATTCATCGGAGTGTAAATTTATCTGGATCTAAAATCAGTGAAAATCGTTCTGGTGCTACCTGGAGTCGTGCTTTATTGTCATATCCATTCTTTACTTCGGCTTATCCAGGGGAACTACTTTCGCATGGCAAAGCTTGTAAATGCTCTCTAATTCGAACTGTATAAGATTAGATAATGTGCCCATTAGATGCGTGGGTTTTTAATGAATACTATTTTTTATATATTCTGGCGGACTTGTATAGATAGCGATTATTGAATCTGTCTGCTGAACTGTATCTATAAGGGACAGTCATTCAATTTCAGAGAAATAGCTCAACATATTCATTATATATATATATATATATATATATATATATATATATATATATATATATATACTGTTAAATATAAGAGACAATGAATGTCTATTATGTTTCCTCATGAGCCGTTCTAAACGTCGTATTTTTGCTTTAATTTCAGTTGAAAATAAAGACAAAAATTCTCCAACATTTGGATAATTATTTATTGATTTTCTTCTAAGCTTTCGGCTCACATGAGCCATCTTCAGAGAGGTAGTTTAAACTGAAATATTATAAAATCCACCATCACCGACGATTTTATTTTGTGTTGACATAAAACTCCGCTTGCCATCGGCAATAGTTACCAAAAATAATAAACGCAGTTCTTAAATTTGTTATTCCCGGTTTTAAAGTTTAAACACTCAATAAAATCAACTTCAAAACCGGAAATAACGTTACATTGCATTTGACTACATGGTTTCGTTATCATTTCGCGCTATCACGCGGTGTGACGTCATAAAACGGCATCGCAAATTTAAGAACTGCTTTTATTATTTTTGGTAACTATTGTCGTTGCCAATGTTGTAGAATTTTTGTCTTTATTTTCAACTGAAATTAAAGCAAAAATACGACGTTTAAAACGGCTCATGATTAAACATAATAGACATTCATTGTCTCTTATATTTAACAGCATATCTTTAGAAATTTACTTGCTGAATCGATATACTATATATATATATATATATATATATATATACATATATATATATATATGAGTGTATGCATGCGTGTGTTTATATATGCAGTCTTTATCATTAATTTCCACCATTCTTATTAATAATAATTTGAATGTTTCTCTCCCATGATCTATCTATCTATCTATCTATCTATCTATCTATCTATCTATCTATCTATCTATCAGGCTTAGGGACATATTACGTAGAGACACTGGTTTTCGTGTATGATCATCGAATTAAACCAACGTTGATCTTGCTCGTTATCTATGTTGTAAAGTTGTTAATGGGGCGAAACTTCGCCACATATTTGTAGTGACCGGTTTGGCCGAAAGTAAGACACGGAACACAGAAGGTAGGTTCAAAACAGTGTATTAGAATTACAAGAACATCGATACAAAATAAGCATTAGTAATAAGTAAACTGAAATAAGTTCCAACGGTATTATTACGCTGTTTATTGCCTGACTAGTAGCTGACTTTTACTGCGTACTAGCTGTCCTTATCTGCTTACCGGAAGTTACGCATGTAATTATATATAACAAGAAGAAGAGTCCATTCCACGTAGAAGGGTAACATAACAATCTAGATGCTTAACCGCTTGTGTTGTAAGTTTGGATGATCGGGTAGCGTAATGTAATTTTTTTTATCCTTTCACCCCGAGCAAAACTTTAAAGCTACTGTGATGCAATGGGTTATTCAGTGGGAAAGAATATGCGATAGAAAAAAACATTATTAAAAGATTCAATATTAAAGAACGGGAATTAAGAATGCATATGATAACGATTGACATTACATTTTAAATTTTGATAAAAGTTATCTGGAAAGGAAGGGACCGAAACGGAGACCCAGTAGCCTGCAGTTCGGAAAGCAAAACTATTGGAATAAAACTTAGGGTTGCATGTTAAAATTGTAAATGTAAAAATGATATGTTCGATTTTTGTATCTAGTTATTCAGTCGGTTAAGTGCCGTACGTGATACACACTTAGGCGATCATGTCTTGAAAGAGACATGACTGACTGGGCAGAAGATTTTCCCGCAGTAGGTTGCGATTAATTTCTGCGGTAGACTTGTTATTGAACAATTGTATACGTTACTCTTCATTAATGAATTGAGTACACCCGGTGACTGGTGTGTGTATACACCGCATATACACTACCAGCCACAGTGTTTTTAATAAAATTATGCATTTCATGCTATTTTTAAGTACTAATTGCCAAGTGAATAATTGTAAATGAAAATAGAATGGTTCTTTTGTTAATACTGCACAATAACATGTGCATCAAATGAATTTATAAATATTCAATAATTACCTATATTGCATTTTACTCAATAAAAGAATGAAGAAAATTTAAGGTGATTCGGACGAGTTCCTTTCTGCTTCCTTACCTTGGAAAATTTTGCAAAGTAATAATAACATTTAGAGTTATCCACTTGGCAATAAATAATAAAAGTAGTATGAAATACATCAGTCAGTCAGTTAAGTGCCATACGTGATACACGCTTGGGCGATCATGTCTCTTTCGGGACATGACTAAAAGGGCAGAAGATTATCCCGCAGTAGGTTGCCATTGCTTTCTGCGGTAGACTGGTTGCCGACCAAGGCTATAGATCTCAGTCTGTCCTGTTATTTGACTCATAGGTAGAGAGGGAAGAGATGTATTATATTATTACGTAGTAATTAGTGGGGGATCAGTTTATTACTTCATAACAATAGAAAACCGACCCCCCACTTTATGACCAGTAGAAACCTGAAGTGTTATATTATAAAGTAGTAATTAATTGGGGGATCGGTTTCCTATTGTTATGAAGTAATGAACTGATACCCCACTTTATGACCAGTAGAAGCCTTAATCATTATTCCAACTATTATATTCAGTCAGCCAGTTAAGTGCCATACGTGATACACGCTTGGGCGATCATGTCTCTTTCGGGACATGACTAAAAGGGTAGAAGATTATCCCGCAGTAGGTTGCCATTGCTTTCTGCGGTAGACTGCTTGCCGACCAAGGCTATAGAACTCAATCTGTCCTGTTATTTGACTCATAGCTAGAGGCGGAAAAGATGTGTTATATTATAAAGTAGTAATTAATTGGGAGATCGGTTTCCTATTGTTATGTAGTAATAAACTGATCCCCCACTTTATGACCAGTAGAAGCCTTAATCATTATTCCAACTATTATATTCAGTCAGCCAGTTAAGTGCCATACGTGATACACGCTTGGGTGATCATGTCTCGAAAGAGACATTGACTTGACAGTAGATTATCCCGCAAAGGTTGCCATTACTTTCTGCGGTAGACTGGTTGCCAGCCAAGGCTATATAACCCAATCTGTCATATTATTTAACCTATAACCAGAGGGAAGAGACGGATTAATACCTTTCCCAAAAGTATTTGCCCGTAAGTAAATGCAGGGAATTCAACTGTAATTCGAACTCGGCTCCCTGATTTCTCGTTCCATGCCGATAATCAATGCTCCATGACGCATCCGCAGGACATACATCCTTTCTTTTAAACATCCGGGAGTGACCTAATAATTATGCCTGGTAGTGTACGTCTTAGTGGTCCTTGCTCTTCATTAGTTTTTGCGACAATTTTCTTTCTGTTTTCGTCTTTGGATCTTTACTTTATTATCGATACCATTTTTAATGAGGTCTTCCAATCTTTCGGTATATTCCGTTTTGTCCATCACTATAGTCACATTAGCTTTGTCAGCTGGTAAAAAGATGAAATTGTGATTCCTCTGTTGGTGTTGGTTGTCATCCTCTCTAGTTTTGTCGTGTTTCATTTTGGCCACTTCGCTTTCCCCAGGATCTGTCAAAATCTTCTATCTTAGCTCTTTCGACCGATCACACTCGAGAACCTATCTCAAGTGGTAATGAATAATATTTTAATAACTATAAATTAACACCAATATAAATAAATGCAAGGTATATAACATTTATTAAGCTTATTTCCTCAATCATGTTTATGTCTGTCAATGGTGAAATTAAATATGGTATCCGTCTGATGATTGTTGCGAAGATGAGACCCTTGTTTAATACTGACTCCTCGGAGGTACTCAGCTTATGTTAATTGCTGCCATCACCAAGGGTGGGTAAACACCATCAAACTGCAAGCTGACAAATCATGAACTGATATCCTTAATTAAACATGGCCTTGTGGATAAAAGCGGTGGTTTAATCCAGTGACATGATCCAAAGAGTTGTGAGTTCAATACCTGGCTACAGCAGAGGTGAACAAAGACTTGGATTAGTTGAGCTAAATGTGAGATAACTAATACTGAGGAATCTGGAAGGAGAATGTCATGTGGAATCAGAACACACGAAACAGGTGGTTGAAATAAAGGGTTCGGTTTGAGATTCCAAACACCAGGCCGAAAAGTACAAGGGTCGAAATATGACAACAAATATGAAGACGTCAGTTCGAAAAAATATAAATAGTCTAAATAATTACAATAACTTGTCACAGAAAAAACATAGGCAGAGCCTTTTTCCTTTTCAGTTATTGGTTTTCTGCCGAATTTATTTATTTATTTTTTTTTTTTTTTAATCATCTCACCCCAAGCAAGGCATTCCACTGCCACTATTGCGCATGGGGCTACATAGGGGAAGGTAAAGAGAAGGAGTGGATAGACATAGGGAATGTCAGGAGAAAGGTGATAGATGAGTAAGGATAGCGAGGATGAGTGTCGAGCAGGTTAGTGTGTTAGGAGGTGTCTATTGACCTTACATTTAAACTCCTGGAGATTGTAGCCGTCGGGGAAGCAATCGTTTGGAAGAGAATTCCACAGTCGGGAAGTGCGAGGAAAGAAACTGTTGGAGTAGAAGTTACGGCTGCATTTTATCGGTTTCACTGTAAAAGGGTGGGATCTAGTTGCTAATCTAGTATCTCGTGCAAATTCGTATTTAGGGGGCACCAGTGATCTAAGTTCATCGGAGCAGAAGCCGTGAAAGTATTTATAGAAGAGACACAGCGAAGCCACGTCTCGCCGGTGGGAGAGAGACTGCAGGCGGTCTGCCAAGTCGGTATCTATCACATTACAGACCCTCCTCTGAACCTTATCGAGAAGCCCGAGGAGAACAGCAGGGGCACCCGACCAGATATGGCAGCAGTATTCAATGTACGGGCGGATGGTAGATTTGTAAATGTGCAGGATAGATTTAGACGGAAAAAACTTCCGGGCCCTACACAGAGAACCGACTTTCATAGCAGCGGATTTAGCAATGGATTCGATATAGTCATTCCATTTGAGGTCCGCTGAAAGTGTGAGACCAAGGAGGCGTAGTGTTTTACTCTCTGGGAGGCAAGCCTGGTCCATGCTAATGGGAGGTAGGTGAGATTGTCGATGATGGTTAATTGACAGTAGCTTCGTTTTAGAAGCATTAAAATTTACTAGCCATTTCTTACCCCAGTCCAATATGGATTGGAGGTCTTTTTCAATCAATATTAAAGAACGGTACACGAGAAAAGAGATACTAATGCAACAATCAATATAAAAAGCTATTATTCATTAAATAACAGAGGGACACATACAGACACATTAATATATATTTGTAAATTCAAATGATGATATTCATACAATTTTTTAGTATTTATTGCGAAGTGAATAATTGTAAATGAAAACAGAATTGTCTTTTTTTTTGTTAATATTGCGCAATAACATATGCATCAAATGAATTTATAAATATTTAATAACTAACTATATTGCCGTTTCATTAATGAAAGAGCGAAGAAAATTTAGGGTGATTAGGAAGAGTTCATCTTTGCTTCCTTGCCTTGAAAAATTTTGCAAATTAACATTAACAAAAGAACTATTCTATTTTCATTTGGCAATAAATACTAAAAATAGTTTGAAATACATCATTTCTTTTAAAAATCTGAGAAGGCCTAATAATTATGGCTAGTGGTGTACTTTTAGACCACCCTGTACACACATATGTATATATATATTTGCCATCCACATATAAGCCTGTTTTGTTGTATCACCGCTCATCAGAGAGGCTAGACATTTACTTGCTTCTGACCGGAATCGAAATTTGACCGATTTGGTGTCAGTCGGAGTCTCTACTTCCTAAGCCATAGAACGAGAGAAGGGAAAATTTTAGCGTGTTATATACATGCAGTGTATACACACGCCAGTCACCGAGAGAACAATATTCATTGCTTAAAAAGTAATGCGTAACTCACAGAAGTGAGAATTCTTCAAATAAATAAAATTGGGTTGATAAAACAAGAGAAAACAGATTATCTCTTTTTTGTTTAGCTCTTGCTTTATAAACCCAATTGCACTTTACGAATCAGTTCATCGGTTTTTTTCGCCAAGATTCAAAACAGTTGAACAAATATCGCGTATGTTTTCGATTAGGCTTTCTTGGTGTTCCTTCCAAATGTCAATAAAATTTAGCCAATGAAACTTGTTACAAAAACGCCCCAAAAACTTGACAAATAACAACAAAACATTTCAGTGTTTAATGATCCAAAAATGTTGCAACAGGAGTTTAAATGGCTTTTTGCTTTCTAGTTCTATATTAAACACAATGCAGCATTGATAAAATATCGCTGTTTATTTTTCTGTGTGTAATTCTTGGTTTTAAAGGAGTTATTTTTTTCAATTTCTGGGCAATAAATTACGGATGTAATATTTCTGAATGAGTTAACTCGTTACGAAATGACGCATAAAGAATAAAGACTAACGTTGCTTTAATTACTGCAATTCCTTCTAAAATAAATTCATTATACTTTAGTTCCTAGGCATGACGGTAAACTGCATCCGGCAGCAAGACTTCTGATTGGTAGTTTGTGAGAAGCATGAAACTACCTCTTAATTTCTGTTCTTCCCGGGTCCACCGTGACCCGGAGTGGTAGCATCTGTTAGGGTCCCAGCTATGAGCAAATAGTTAATTCACAAATTAGGATAAAAATACTATAAAAATATAAAAAGCGACTTTTATAGAAATATATACAGAAAATAATTTTATAGAAAAATATATATTTTAAAAGAAGATATAATCAACAATACATTTTTGAAGATAAAAAAAGTTATTACCAGCTATAAATTTTTGAACACAAAACTAGAACAAATCTTCAGTTTATTAAAATAAAATTTAAAAAAAAAGTTTTCATCAAAATCTGACTAAATGAATTTTTTCACTATAACTGAACATTAAAACCCCTCAGAGGTTAACAAACCGTCAAACAAACTTAAACTTTTCTTTCTCGTGAACTTTCAGACTACCAAACTTAGAGAGGCTGCTCTACATTTCTATTTAATCCATGGCAGGATGAGCAAAAAAAAATGTATTTATGTCTTTGCCAAGCGCATTTTATGTTCCCACTAGCAGTATAGCACCTCTTAATTTCTGTTGTTCCCAGGTCCATCCTGAACCGGAGTGTTAGCACCTGTTAGGGTCCCAGCTATGAGCAAATATTTACCCCCCACCCAACTACTGGGGTCAAAACATTATGAAAGTATAAAAATATACTTTTATAGAAATACAAATATAAAAATAGACTTTTATAGGAAAATATACATTTTTGAAGGAAAAATATTACCAACAATACATTTTTGAAGAAAAAAATTATTACCATAACACATTTTTGATTTGTTTAGTCTATCTATTGTTCTAACTGGGTTATATATCTTTACTTGACACAGAGAGAGAACTCCCTGGATCTGAACTCGGTGCGGTTTGGACAGAAATATCATCATAAAATAAAATAACACAATAAACAATATATGTTACTGCTTACTTAGGGGCAGCTTAAACTGTCCAGAACTGAATGGGGAAAACAAAATGAAGATAATTTTTGAAATTTTCTTAACTTTTTTTCTGTCAGTCAGCCTGCAACTGGTAAGTTTTAGCCAGTCTGATATTATTTTGCTGTATTTTTAAATTTTTTTTTATTCCTTTGGTTCTTATCTTTTTTGTACAATTTTTGTTCTTGTTTTATTACTAACCTAAGTTCTCTACTAGTCGCTCTTGTAATGCACTACGACTATGATTGTGTAAATTGTTTTTAATTATCAAATTTAGTTTCAACTTATACTAAGTTAAAACTTAGTAAACTTCAGTCACACATTTATTTACTTTTTAATTGGAGTAGATAGTAGATCGCCCGGTCTCACACTCCACCCCCTTCTTTTGGACAGGAGTAGAGGTGATCGCCTTGTTTCTTGTTTAGGAAGGTGTTCCCGGTTCATTTCTCTCTTTTTCGGTCTTGATGTCGGTTCGGCTGGAAGCTTTTTGCAGTTGGTGAGTATGGCGGCAACGTCTCTTCATTCTGAGGGTACCGGGTTGGCAGTTTTCTGATTGCTGCTTCCGACTGGTAATTAGGAGCCCGAACTCTTGCGTAGCGTCTTGAGAGGCTGCTCTGATCAGCAGATGAATAATATCGGGGTTCCTGTAGTACCATTTCGCGCATGGACGGTCGTCCCTGCATGAATTTCCGATGGGCAACCCCGAGGCCATATTATGCTGCAGGCGGCGCCATTCACCATCCTTCGCCTGCTGCAATTAATGACCATCTGACCCTACTCTAGACCTCTCTCTATCCACAAGTAAACCACCATGAAATTAAACAAACGAAACAGCAAGACTAAACCAGCTAGTCATAAATCGCCTAAACCTATCTGCGTTTCCTTCACAAACATACGAGGTATTCGCAGTAACTTTAATAGTGTAGAATCATTCCTTCTAACTAACTCACCCGATATCTTAGCTATATGTGAGACTAACCTTGACCCTTCTATCCCCTCTACGGAGCTGTTCGTTCCTGGTTATCTTCCCGTCTTCAGGAAGGACTCCAATGTCCATATGCATGGGCTTGGTGTATATGTCAGCGAACAACTCCTCCTAGCCAGGGTCACTTCTCTTGAATCCCTATTCATTCCTTCATGTGCTTCTGTCTCTCACTTCTAAGCTCGGTTAGCTATCTCTTCTTCCTCTACCGCTCCCCCTCCTCCTCTGACTGTACGGTACTTGATTGCATCTCTACTAATATCGACAGGGCCATTTCTTCTCACCAATCTGCCCATATATTTGTGTTTGGCGATTTTAACTCCCACCACAACAAGTGGCTTGAAAACTCAGTCACCGACCTTGCTGGGATCCGCACCATGCATTTTTCAATAACCCAAGCTTTAAAAAAAAGTGCTGGACTTCCCCACCCGTTTCTCTAATAACCCTAACGGAAGGGACTCTTTACTCGACCTTTGCTTTAACACCATCCCAGACTCCTGCACTACCAGGCAACTCTGCCCCCTCGGAAACTCTGACCACGCCGTAGTCTCCGTCAACATCTCAATCCGCACTAACTCTACCCAAGAAAACCAGACCAGCAGAATATCATACTGCTACCAGAGACTTCCTCTGCGACGTCCCCTGGAACAACGTCTTCCATCTTCCTGTCGAAGACTGTGCCTCTGAGGTCTCCTCTTGGGTTAAGGCTAGCATCGATGCTTTTATCCCGGCCAGGAAATTCCAACTAAAATCAAATTCGTCCCGCTGGTTCTCACCCGCTTGCTCGGCCGCCATTGCCCACCGGAACCATTTCTTTCGGCTCTATCAAAGCTGCTCGTCGAAACAAAACAGGCGCCTTTTCGCCTCAGCACGGAACAAGTGTAAAAAAGTACTGAACGAAGCTGAGGGCGTTTGCTACCAGAATGAGGCAACGCATAGCATCCTCTAAGTTTGGCTCCAAAGATTACTGGCGTCTCTGCAAAATCGTGTTCAACAAGAACAAGACTTCAATACCCCCACTAATCAATGAGTTTGAAGTTCTCACATACCCAGCGGACAAGACTGAATGCTTTGCCCGTAGATTCTCCACCAATTCGACACTGGACTCGTTAGGAATACCTACACCCGACTTCCCACCCAGAACTAAGGCTCAACTAAATAACGTCCACATTACACCCTCGCTGGTCTCCAAGATAATTGCACAACTTGACCCACACAAAGCGAGCGGCAGTGACGGAATCCCAGTCATAGTACTGAAGAAATGTGCCCCCAGAACTCTCCTCTGTCCTCTCTAAACTCTATAACCTCTACCTATCTGCTTCCTGTTTTCCTGCCTGTTGGAAGTCCTCCTGTGTAGTTCCTATATTTAAGAATTCTGGCGAACCCTCAGACCCCGCCAATTACCGTCCTATTAGTCTCCTTCCGATCTTTGGCAAAGTTTTCGAAGCCATTATCAACGCCGAGGTGATTCAGCGGATAACATATTTGAAGGACCTAATCAGGTGGATGATGGAACGAAGGTTGCGAGGTGTAACAGGAGAAAGCGTGCTAAGAGCGAACAGGGTTAGGAAGACGTGGCAGGCCATGAGCACATACGTCCTAAAAGAACAAGGCACATAGAAAAAGAAGAAAAATATAAAATAATTATTTATTAGATTTAAATTCTCTTCTCAACATATTTCTATTCAGATGTAGGGTACTTTGCACTCTAGGGCTATCAACTGCGTTTACATTCGAACTGAATCTTTACTGTCCCAAAGGTTCAATGGAAAACCGATTTCATATTCATGACGAGAAGATTTGCCAAACTTCAATGCGATTTTTTTTTATCAAAATAAATGATGTTCATCAAAGAAAGTTTTCTTTCAATCTCCGCCGAACTTACAGCAATGGCATCAATTATAATTTTAGCTATTATATTTCGGCTATTAATAATTTCGAGTAATTCAATAACCGATTCGATAAGCTTTTATAATTTTAAGAATAGATTCGTGCGAACCGGTTCTAACTGATAGTATGGCAGCACTGATAACACCTCTTATCATGAAGATCAGAACAATAGTCTGAAGAAATTAAAGCATATTTACAAGACTGCATCTCAAAAACGAAATATGTCTTTCTTTCTTTTCTTTCTTTCTTTCTTTTTTTCTTTCTTTCTTTCTTTCTTTTTTTCTTTCGTATTTTCTTTCTTTCTTTTTTTCTTTCTTTCTTTCTTTTTTTCTTTCTTTCTTTTTTCTTTCTTTCTTTCTTTCTTTTTTTCTTTCTTTCTTTCTTTTTTTCTTTCTTTCTTTCTTTCTTTCTTTTTTTCTTTCTTTCTTTCTTTTTTTCTTTCGTTCTTTCTTTCTTTCTTTTTTTCTTTCTTTCTTTCTTTCTTTCTTTTTTTCTTTCTTTCTTTTTTCTTTCGTTCTTTCTTTCTTTCTTTCTTTTTTCTTTCGTTCTTTCTTTCTTTCTTTCTTTCTTTTTTTCTTTCGTTCTTTCTTTCTTTCTTTCTTTCTTTTTTCTTTCTTTCTTTCTTTCTTTCTTTTTTTCTTTCGTTCTTTCTTTCTTTCTTTCTTTTTTTCTTTTTTTCTTTCGTTCTTTCTTTCTTTCTTTTTTCTTTCTTTCTTTCTTTTTTTCTTTCGTTCTTTCTTTCTTTCTTTCTTTCTTTTTTTCTTTCGTTCTTTCTTTTTCGAAATTTTTCTTTTTTTACAGCTACTGTTACCGTTTCTTTCTTTCTTTGTTTTTTTATTTTACTTCTTTTTATTTTTCATACATTAACACTTTTTCCTCTTCCTCCTTCCCCTTTGCATTGCTCCCACTATTCTCATTTCCCACCTCTCCATCATTTTTGCATTTTCCACTACGCCCAACTTTATTTCCGTAACACTCTTTTTTTCTACAGAAGGATGCTGCGGATATCATGGACCGAGTATGTGTGCAACGATGAGTTGTTGGAAAGAATGGAAAAGAAAAGGAAATTAATATTGCGCATCAGGAAGAGACAACTAAAGTTCCTGGGACAGACAATCAGGAAGGAGAGCTTGGAGAACCTGATACTAATAGGCCAGAAGGATGCTGCGGATATCATGGACCGAGTATGTGTGCAACGATGAGTTGTTGGAAAGAATGGAAACGAAAAGGAAATTAATATTGCGCATCAGGAAGAGACAACTAAAGTTCCTGGGACAGACAATGAGGAAGGAGAGCTTGGAGAACCTGATACTAATAGGCCAGAAGGATGCTGCGGATATCATGGACCGAGTATGTGTGCAACGATGAGTTGTTGGAAAGAATGGAAACGAAAAGGAAATTAATACTGATCATCAGGAAGAGACAACTAAAGTTCCTGGGACAGACAATGAGGAAGGAGAGCTTGGAGAACCTGATACTAATAGGCCAGAAGGATGCTGCGGATATCATGGACCGAGTATGTGTGCAACGATGAGTTGTTGGAAAGAATGGAAACGAAAAGGAAATTAATATTGCGCATCAGGAAGAGACAACTAAAGTTCCTGGGACAGACAATGAGGAAGGAGAGCTTGGAGAACCTGATACTAATAGGCCAGAAGGATGCTGCGGATATCATGGACCGAGCATGCGAGCAATGCTAAGGTGTTGGAAAGAATGGAAACGAAAAGGAAATTAATATTGAGCATCCGGAAGAGACAACTAAAGTTCATGGGACATGCAATGAGGAAGGAGAGCTTAGAGAACCTGATACTAATAGGCCAGGTAAACGAAACAGGGAAATGCGGCGGATAACATATTTGAAGGGACTGAGGAGGTGGATGACAGAACGATGGTTGCGTGGTGTAACAGGAAAAAGCATGCTAAGCGCCACCAGAGATAGGGAAACGTGGAAAGCTATGATCGCCTACGTCCTGAAAGAACAAGGCACATAGAAAAAGAAGAAAAAGAACACTCTTTTTAAGTCCATATTTTTCCGGTTTGTCTATCTTTAGATTCTTCTCTTCTTAAACCAATAGACATGCAAATCTCAATGAACGAAAACTCATCCAACAGAAGAAAGGAGAGTCAAAAACACAAATAAGAATATCCCTTATTTTGGAATGAGTTTCATTTTTTTTTACTCACCTCAAAGAATTTCTAAAAAAGTATGAAAGCATAGATAACCAGAAGATATTCTTGGTGTGGATTTCGAACGAAAGATTTTTTCGGTTTATTTACCTCCTCAGGTTTTCGGCCACTTCATGTTGAATACACCGGTTCTCGCTCGATCATCGAAGTTAAGCAACGTTGAGCTGGTCAGTATCTTAGATGGGTGACCGCTTGGGTAGACCAGTTGCTGTAAGAGTTTAGTGACGGATGTGCGTTGTGGTGCAGTGGATATCAACTCAGAAAGTGAAATCGGTGAGTCGACTTCGAATTCCAGTAGAATACCTTGCATTCACTGAAGCACCGGTACCCTTGGGAAAGGTATTAATCCGTTCCTTTCCTCCAATTATGGGTTAAATAACAAGGGTAGGACTTGGGTACCCTACCCTTAAAAACAAAATCCCAATAAATCTTGCAAACAATAAAACAAATCAAAAACGATTTTCAGCATTAAATGACCTAATGAAGGTTGATATGCTGGTTAAATAAACCAACCAACCAACCTTATTTTCCTCCTCAGTTCGTAGGCTTTTCGCTTTTGTCATTCCAGATCTCACCTTCTCTCTATCTCTCTTACGAGCTCTCTCTCTCTCTCTCTCTTTCTCTCTTTTTCTGTACTCGGTTATAAGTAACAGTCTTACTCTATCCATATCTATCTTTTAATCTTCGTATGCTTAATCTGACTAATCAGCCAAACAATGTCCAGGTATGATAAATTTAGTCTATATAATTTTATTAACTTATCAACACCTATCCCGGTTTTTATTTTTGAAGTAGCAGTATAGCCCGGCGTTGCTCGGGTGTAATAAAAGCTTTAAAACTAATCCATGTTCCTATATCTCAAACTCAGCATAAAGAATATTTGTGTGAAGTTTGGTGAGAATCGGATAAAAATTGTGGATTTGTATAAAGGACATACAGACAGATAAACAGACACACACACAAACATCTTGCTTTATATATATATATATATATATATATATATATATATATTATCGATTTTCTGCACTATTGTAAGAACTGCAGCCTTGAAACTTCTGAATATCTTTTTTTATGTCTTTGCCTATGAGTGTATCAAATTTGATTAAAATCGGACTACTCCTTCTATAACCCAATTTTTCGATTATCGATTTTCGATATTTATAGGAGGTAACTTGACACAAAACCTACATAAGAACACTCGCAGATGCTTATAGTACGACTGTGTAAATTTTCAAGAAAATCGGTTCAGCCGTTTGGGAGTCTATAGATAACGGACACACACAGAGACACATACACACACAGACAAAGTTCCATTTATAAATAAGTTTACATTAGATATCTAGATATTGTTAATATTAGTTCGCTATTAAGAATATCTCATTAGAAACAAAGAAAAGAGTACTGGATTGCTATTTGATATCTCTTCTTCTGTATGAGAGTGAATGCTGGACGATCTCATCAAAGATGAAGGAGAGAGTTGAGGCAGTAGAAATATGTTTTTACAGAAGGATGCTGAGGATACAATGGACGGAACACGTATGCAACGATGAGGTGTTGGAAAGGATTCAAACGAGAAAAAAACCGATACTAAACATCAGGGAGAGACAAATGAGGTTCCTGGGACACGTAATGAGGAAGGATGGCCTGGAGAACTTAATAGTCACAGGGCGGATAAATGGAAGGAGAGACAGGGGAAAGCAGCGCGAAACGTATTTGTTAGGTCTGGAGCAAATGGTTGACGAAGCGGGATTTAGAAGATATACCAAGAGAAAAATGTTGAGAGCTTCAAGAGACAGAGCCAAGTGGATGGCCACGATTGCCTACATTCTGAAACGACACGGTTCATGAAGAAGATTTCTGGGTATGACGATAAACTACATCTGGTAGCATAGCCTCTGATCAGAAGATTAAAGGTTAGCAAGGACTTGGAATACCTCTTAATTGTTGTTTCGAGGTCTATCCTGACCCGGTGTCTCTTAGGATCCTAGCTATGACCAAATAGTGAGCCCTCTAAACAAAGTCCAAACACCATGAAGTATAAAAAATACATTTTCATATGAAAAAATGTCTGCAATAGATTTTTCGATAAAAACAATTATCAATAATACATATTTATCCTAAAATTACAAGCTATATATTATACAGTTAAAATAGCAACAATACATTTTATAACAAAGTGACCCAAGATATATTTTCTGTATTTGATTGCGTTAAAATATAGTCGAAACCTAAAAATTGTAAATAATCTTGGAATTATTTTGAACTTTTGTTCTCATCTTGGTTGCTTTGTGCCTTTTAGAAAAACATAGCTAACTTACTCCAGGGCATTTTTATATACACAACCGGCCATAACTATTAGTCAACCCCAGTTTTTTTTTTAAATTATGTATTTCATACTATTTTTAGTATTTATTGCCAAGTGTATAATTCAAAATGAAAATAGCATTTTTTTGTTATTATTACTTTCCAAAATTTTACAAACCAAGGAAGCAAAAATGAACTCGTCCGAATCTCCCTAAATTTTCTTAATTCTTCTGTATGACGTCAGACTAGGAGGTGCTATTATAGAATATTTATAAATTCGTTTGATGCACATGTTATTGTGCAGTATTAACAAAAGAACCATTCTATTTTCATTTACAATTACTCACTTGGTAATAAATACTAAAAAATAGTATGATGCAGTTAACGGCTGTTAAGTGTGCCTTGCTCATTGTCAAACCCTCGACCATCTGGTGGAGAGTAATAACCCAGTCGAGACTTCCCCGAAGGCTAGAGTCACGTCTGTGGAAAATTATACATGGCTATATGGCCCGGATTATCCACATTTTGTTTTAAGTGGGGAGGTAATTAAATACTATTAACGGTAGTTGACGACAGCTAGTACGCAGGTAAAGCCAGCGACTAGTCAGGCAATAAGCAGCGTAACTGTACCGTTCAGACTTACTTATTTCTATATTACTTAATTACTAACACTTCCTTTGTATTTATGTTTTTGGTATACTAATACTTTGTTTTGAATCTACCTCCTGTGTTCCATGTTTTACTTCCGCCAAACCGGTCATTACAACTTTGCCGCAAAGTTTTGCCACAACAACTCCAAAACAAATTAGTGACGAAGATTCACTCTTATACTTAACATCAGGAAGAGACAGTTAAAATTTCTGGGACGAGATGATAAAAGAAGGCTTAGAGAATCTGATACTTACAAGAAAGACAGAGAGAAAGAGGGGCAAGAGAAAAGAGCGCGTGACATACTTAACGGGCTTAAGCAAATGGATAGCAGATAAGGAGAAATAAAAGGACAAATATATATTAAGAGCTATGGGGGACAGGATGGGGATGGCAATGATCGCTTACGTCCTGAAGGAACAAGGCACATAAATGAAAAAGATAGATCAGTAAATGTCAGACAATGTTTCCACGGGTAAAGAAGAGCAACATGGATAAATTTAGAGAGAGCTTTGCTCAAAATTCCATGTTTAGGATATGTAAAAAAGGAAGACGGTTAAAGGAAAATATTAGAAAAAAAGGATACTTTACTTAGAATCAGAAAAAGGTAACTGATATTTCTTAGTCATAATGAAGAACAGAGGCTTGGTAAATTTGACACACAAAGAACAAATGGAAGGTTAGTAGACCAGAGGAAACTATCGATAACCAACCTAACAATCGAGTATAAATGGAAGACCGAAGAGGGAATGGTAAGGATTATACTTCTATGTGCTGTATCTTTTCAGATGCTGTTTGAACATGGCACTCAACAATTTCCTGTCTTTTACAGCTCTGAAAATATTTAGTCTTTTTGTTATCACATTTAAATTTTCTGCCAACCATTTACACAAACTCGTTTGGTACGTCATACCCTTCGTTACAACGTCTATTTGCCTTTAAAATTTCTTGTGATTTTTTCAAGTTTGCCACGAACTCTTTTCCAATGATGTACCTAAGACGTTGTAACTGTCTCTTTCTGATGTTTAATGTAAATGTTTCCGAAACGAAGCTGCTATCTTTTAACCATCATAGACAATCGCTCCTACCCACCACCATCAACATGAATCAGGTTAGTCTCCCTGAAAGTTAAACACTGCGCATACTCGGCTTAACTCTCTTAGCCGACCTCAAGTGAAATGACTACATTGAATCCATACCTAAATTTGATGCTGGGCCAAGA
The DNA here is from genome assembly GCA_037127315.1 of Ascarosepion bandense. Lineage (NCBI taxonomy): Eukaryota > Metazoa > Mollusca > Cephalopoda > Sepiida > Sepiidae > Ascarosepion > Ascarosepion bandense. The sequence continues at coordinate 1,102,366 of JBBBDQ010001562.1, forward strand.
ATTTTTTTCTCGTTTGAATTCATCATGCACATATTTTTTTATAATTGTATCGCCCCAAACAAGGAATTATGTATGTCAACTTTCTCCTAATTCTACTTTGTCTGATGAGTCCAATTTTAAATTTTCTGACACTTTTGATTCCCAGTGATTCTTCTTCTATATTCTCTTACATTTCTACTTTTCATAATTGGTTTTTACTCCTCATCTTTTTTAATTGATTCTTTCTAGTCTTCCTGTTCATTGGTTCTTTCTCCGCTTTTTTAAATTCGTTTTGAATCCTCCTATTATTTGGTATATTTTTTCCTTTTCTTTACTATCCGTTTTTACGTCTCCTTTTTATTGTTTCTATCAACTACTCCTTATTATTTCTCCTTTCACTTTCTCCTATTTATATGCTTCTTTTTTGTCAGCCATTTTATTGCTTCTTTCCACTACTCCTTCTTATTGATTCTTAAGCCTCCTCCTTATTATTCCTCCTTTCCCCTTCTCCTATTTATTTGCATCATTTTTTCCGCCATTTTATTGCTTCTTTCCACTACTCCTTGTTATTGCTTCTTAAGCATCCACCTTTTTATTCCTCATCTCCCCTTCTATTTATTTGCTTCATTTTTGTCCGCCATTTTATTGCTTCTTTCCGTTACTCCTTCTTATTGATTCTTAAGCCTCCTCCTTATTGTTCCTCCTTTCCCATTCTCCTATTTATTTCCTTCATTTTGACCGCCATTTTATTGCTTCTTTCCACTACTCCTTCTTATTGATTCTTAAGCCTCCTCCTTATTATTCCTCCTTTCCCCTTCTCCTATTTATTTCCTTCATTTTGTCCGCCATTTTATTGCTTCTTTTCACTACTCCTTCTTATTGATTCTTAAGCCTCCTCCTTATTATTCCTCCTTTCCCCTTCTCCTATTTATTTCCTTCATTTTGTCCGCCATTTTATTGCTTCTTTGCACTACTCCTTCTTATTGCTTTTTACGCCTCCTCCTTCTTATTGCTTCTTTCCCTTACTCCTATATATTTGCTTCATATTTGTCCGCCATTTTATTGCTTCTTTCCACTACTCCTTCTTATTGATTCTTAAGCCTCCTCCTTATTATTCCTCCTTTCCCCTATTCCTATTTATTTCCTTCATTTTTGTTCGCCATTTTATTGCTTCTTTCCACTACTCCTTCTTATTGATTCTTAAGCCTCCTCCGTATTATTCCTCCTTTCCCCTTCTCCTAGTTATTTGCTTCATTTTGTCCGCCATTTTATTGCTTCTTTCCACTACTCCTTCTTATTGATTCTTAAGCCTCCTCCGTATTATTCCTCCTTTCCCCTTCTCCTATTTATTTGCTTCATTTTTGTCCGCTATTTTATTGCTTCTTTCCACTACTCCTCCTTATTGATTCTTAAGCTTCATCCTTATTATTCCTCCTTTCCCCTTCTCCTATTTATTTGCTTCATTTTTGTTCGCCATTTTATTGCTTCTTTCCACTACTCCTACTGATTGATTCTTAAGCCTCCTCCTTATTATTCCTCCTTTCCCCTTCTCCTAGTTATTTGTTTCATTTTGTCCGCCATTTTATTGCTTCTTTCCACTACTCCTTCTTATTGGTTCTTAAGCCTCCTCCTTATTATTCCTCCTTTCCGCTTCTCCTATTTATTTCCTTCATTTTTGTTCGCCATTTTATTGCTTCTTTCCACTACTCCTACTGATTGATTCTTAAGCCTCCTCCTTATTATTCCTCCTTTCACCTTCTAATTATTGGCTTCATTTTGTCCGCCATTTTATTGCTTCTTTCTACTACTCCTTCTTATTGGTTCTTAAGCCTCCTCCTTATTATTCCTCCTTTCCGCTTCTCCTATTTATTTCCTTCATTTTTGTTCGCCATTTTATTTCTTCTTTCCACTACTCCTACTGATTGATTCTTAAGCCTCATCCTTATTATTCCTCATCTCCCCTTCTATTTATTTGCTTCATTTTTGTCCGCCATTTTATTGCTTCTTTCTACTACTCCTTCTTATTGGTTCTTAAGCCTCCTCCTTATTATTCCTCCTTTCCCCTTCTCCTATTTATTTCCTTCATTTTGTCCGCCATTTTATTGCTTCTTTCCACTACTCCTTCTTATTGATTCTTAAGCCTCCTCCTTATTATTCCTCCTTTCCCCTTCTCCTATTTATTTCCTTCATTTTGTCCGCCATTTTATTGCTTCTTTGCACTACTCCTTCTTATTGCTTTTTACGCCTCCTCCTTCTTATTGCTTCTTTCCCTTACTCCTATATATTTGCTTCATTTTTGTCCGCCATTTTATTGCTTCTTTCCACTACTCCTTCTTATTGATTCTTAAGCCTCCTCCTTATTATTCCTCCTTTCCCCTATTCCTATTTATTTCCTTCATTTTTGTTCGCCATTTTATTGCTTCTTTCCACTACTCCTTCTTATTGATTCTTAAGCCTCCTTCGTATTATTCCTCCTTTCCCCTTCTCCTAGTTATTTGCTTCATTTTGTTCGCCATTTTATTGCTTCTTTCCACTACTCCTTCTTATTGATTCTTAAGCCTCCTCCGTATTATTCCTCCTTTCCCCTTCTCCTATTTATTTGCTTCATTTTTGTCCGCTATTTTATTGCTTCTTTCCACTACTCCTTCTTATTGATTCTTAAGCTTCATCCTTATTATTCCTCCTTTCCCCTTCTCCTATTTATTTGCTTCATTTTTTTCCGCTATTTTATTGCTTCTTTCCAATACTCCTCCTTATTGATTCTTAAGCTTCATCCTTATTATTCCTCCTTTCCCCTTCTCCTATTTATTTGCTTCATTTTTGTTCGCCATTTTATTGCTTCTTTCCACTACTCCTACTGATTGATTCTTAAGCCTCCTCCTTATTATTCCTCCTTTCCCCTTCTCCTAGTTATTTGTTTCATTTTGTCCGCCATTTTATTGCTTCTTTCCACTACTCCTTCTTATTGGTTCTTAAGCCTCCTCCTTATTATTCCTCCTTTCACCTTCTAATTATTGGCTTCATTTTGTCCGCCATTTTATTGCTTCTTTCTACTACTCCTTCTTATTGGTTCTTAAGCCTCCTCCTTATTATTCCTCCTTTCCCATTCTCCTATGTATTTGCTTCATTTTGTCCGCCATTTTATTGCTTCTTTCTACTACTTCTTCTTATTTGTTCTTAAGCCCCCTCCTTATTATTCCTCCTTTCCCATTCTCCTATGTATTTGCTTCATTTTGTCCGCCATTTTATTGCTTCTTTCTACTACTTCTTCTTATTTGTTCTTAAGCCTCCTCCTTATTATTCCTCCTTTCCCCTTCTCCTATTTATTTCCTTCATTTTTGTTCGCCATTTTATTTCTTCTTTCCACTACTCCTACTGATTGATTCTTAAGCCTCATCCTTATTATTCCTCCTTTCACCTTCTAATTATTGGCTTCATTTTGTCCGCCATTTTATTGCTTCTTTCTACTACTCCTTCTTATTGGTTCTTAAGCCTCCTCCTTATTATTCCTCCTTTCCCCTCCTCCTATTTATTTGCTTCATTTTGTCCGCCATTTCATTGATTCTTTCCACTACTCCTTCTTATTGATTCTTAAGCCTCCTCCTTATTATTCCTCCTTTCCCCTTCTCCTATTTATTTGCTTCATTTTTGTCCGCCATTTTATTGCTTCTTTCCGCTACTCCTTCTTATTGGTTCTTAAGCCTCCTCCTTATTATTCCTCCTTTCCCCTTCTCCTATTTATTTGCTTCATTTTGTCGGCCATTTCATTGATTCTTTCCACTACTCCTTCTTATTGATTCTTAAGCCTCCTCCTTATTATTCCTCCTTTCCCCTTCTCCTATTTATTTGCTTCATTTTTGTCCGCCATTTTATTGCTTCTTTCCACTACTCCTTCTTATTGGTTCTTAAGCCTCCTCCTTATTATTCCTCCTTTCCCCTCCTCCTATTTATTTGCTTCATTTTGTCCGCCATTTCATTGATTCTTTCCACTACTCCTTCTTATTGATTCTTAAGCCTCCTCCTTATTATTCCTCCTTTCCCCTTCTCCTATTTATTTGCTTCATTTTGTCCGCCATTTTATTGCTTCTATCCACTACTCCTTCTTATTGATTCTTAAGCCTCCTCCTTATTATTCCTCATTTCCCCTTCTCCTATTTATTTGCTTCATTTTGTCCGCCATTTCATTGATTCTTTCCACTACTCCTTCTTATTGATTCTTAAGCCTCCTCCTTATTATTCCTCCTTTCCCCTTCTCCTATTTATTTGCTTCATTTTGTCCGACATTTTATTGCTTCTATCCACTACTCCTTCTTATTGATTCTTAAGCCTCCTCCTTATTATTCCTACTTTCCCTTTCTAGTATTTATTTGCTTCATTTTTGTCCGCCATTTTGTTGCTTCTTTGCACTACTCCTTCTTATTGCTTTTTACGCCTCCTCCTTCTTATTTCTCCTCTCCCTTACTCCTATTTATTTGCTTCATTTTTGTCCGCCATTTTGTTGTTTCTTTGCACTACTCCTTCTCATTGCTTCTTTCCCTTACTCCTATTTATTTCTTCTTTCTCCTCTTTCATTATATTGCTTCTTTCTACTCCTTTTATTGTGTCTTTATCCTACTCCTATTTTATTGCTTCTTTCCCTACTCCTGTTTAATGCTTCACGTTGTATATACCGGTTCTCGTTCGATAACCGAAGTTAAGCAACGTGAGCCTGGTCAGTACTTAGATGGGTGACCACTTGAGAATACCAGGCGCTGTAAGCGTTCAGTGACGGATGTGCCGTGTGGTGCAGTGGATGCCGGCTTGGAAGGTGAAATCGGTGAGTCGAGTTCGAATTCCAGTTGAGTACCCTGCATTCACTTAAGCACTAGTACCCTTAAGAAAAGTATTAATCCGTCACTTCCCTCCAGTTTTTTGTTTAATAACGGGATGGGGCCTAGAGACAACCCATCTAGTGTCGGTTTTACAATAACAACGCCCTTCGTAGCCCTGGCGAAGCATCAAGTATTCAGTTATTTCACAAGATTATGAATTTCGCTACAAATTGCGCCAGGGTTCCAAATGCACAGGGAATATTGGAGGGGGCTAGTGGGTTCTATCTCAGCCAAAGGCCGCAAGACGACGATGACTCCTGTTTATTGCATCTTTTTCCTTTCTTTTTATACTTGCTATCTCCACCATTTTTTATTGCTGTTTCCCCAAATCCATTTATTGCTTCTTTCTTCGCCTTTTTATAGGTCATTCCCCCTACTCCTTTTTATTGCTTCTTGGACCTCGTTCTTTCTATTCCTTCTCTCCCCTCCTTTTATTGCTTCTTCCCCTAATCCTTTTGGTTGCTGCTTTCTCCTCCATCTTTTTATTTCTTCTTTCTCGCCCTTTATATTGCTTTTTCTCTTTCTTTTTTATTACATCTTTCTATCCCTTTTATTGCTTCTTTTTCCTTCTTTTATTTTATTCCTTCTTTCTCCTACTTTTTTGCTTCTTTTTTATCTCTACTCATTATTATTGTTTTCTCCTTCTTTTATTGATTCTTTCTCCTCCTCCTCCTTGTTTTTGCTTCTTTCTCCTCATTCTTTTTATTACTTCTCCTTCTTTTTATTGCTTCTTTCACCTCCTCCATTTTAAATATGTCTTCCATCTTCTTATTTTTTCTTGCTTTTTCCTCTACTCCTGTCTATTGCCACTTTCCCAACTCCTTTTTTATTCCTTCTTTTTCCTCCTTTTTATTGCTTCTTTTCTCTACTCCTTTTTATTGCTTCTTTCACCTCCTCCATTTTAAATATGTCTTCCATCTTCTTATTTTTTCTTGCTTTTTCCTCTACTCCTGTCTATTGCCTCTTTCCCAACTCCTTTTTTATTCCTTCTTTTTCCTCCTTTTTATTGCTTCTTTTCTCTACTCCTTTTTATTGCTTCTTTCACCTCCTCCATTTTAAATATGTCTTCCATCTTCTTATTTTTTTCTTGCTTTTTCCTCTACTCCTGTCTATTGCTTCTTTCCCAACTCCTTTTTTATTCCTTCTTTTTCCTCCTTTTTATTGCTTCTTTTCCCTACTCCTTTTTATTGCTTCTTTCTCTAATCCTTTTTATTTCATCTTTCCCCTCCTTCTTTTTATTCCTTATTGCTTGTTCTTTTTATTGCTTCTTTCCTCAACCCGTTTTTATTGCTTTGTTGTCCTTCTTATTTTTATTCCTTCTTTCTCGTTCTTTATATTACTTTTTCTCGTTTCTTTTTATTACTTCTTTATCTCCCTTTTTATTGTTTTTTTCTCCTTCTTTTTGTTTATTCTTTCTCCCACTTTTTTTGCTTCTTTCTCCTCTCTTTTTTTTTGTTCTTTCTCCTTCTGTTTATTAATTCTTCTTTTTATTGCTTCTTTCCGCTACTTCATTTTATTACTTCTTCCTCCTTCTTTTTTTCTTGCTTTTTCCCCTACTCCTCTTTATTGCTTCTTTCCCTGACTCTTTTTATTGCTTCTTGCTCCTCCTTCTTATTATTTCCTCTTTTTCGTCCTTTTTATTGCTTCTTTTCTCTTCTCCGTTTTATTGGTTCTTTCGCTAATCTTTTTTATTTCTTCTCTCCCCTTCTTCGTTTTATTCCTTCTTTTTCGTCCTTTTTTGCTTCTTTCCTCGACTCGTTTTTATTGCATCTTTCTCCTTCTTTTTTTATTCCTTCTTTCTCATCCTTTTCATTGATTCTTTCTCCTACTTCTTTTGTCTCCTTTTTTATTGATTGTTTCTTCTCCTTTTTATTCCTTCTTTCTTCTCCTTTTTATTCCTTCTTTCTTCTCCTTTTTATTCCTTCTTTCTCCTCCTTTTTTTGCTTCTTTATCCTACTTCTTTTTACCACTTCTTTCTCCTCATTTATATTGTTTATTTCTACTCCTTTTTATTACTTTTTTCTTCTCCTTCCTTTTATTCCTTCTTTCTCCTCCTCCTTTTTATTGCTATTTTCTTTTTCTTTTTTTCCTGTTGCTTCTTTCTCTGACGTTATTTTATTCATTCTAACCCTCCTTTTTATTCCGTCTTTTTCCTCCTCTTTTTATTACTTCCCTTTTTTGCTTCTTATTTCTTCTCCTTTTTATTGCGTCTTTCTCCTCCTCCTTTTTTTATTAATTGTACCCTTTTATCTTTTTAAGGCATTTTTCTTCTCCTTCCAATTTAACGTTTTCGTTTGCATTTTCTTGACTTTCTTCTTTCATTCTTTCGCCTTCTCTCTTTATTATTATTATTATTATTATTATTATTATTCCTCCATTTTACGCTTTCCTTGGTTCTACAAAAGGATGCTGCGACTATCATGGATCGAGCATGTGAGCAATGATGAGGTCTTGAAAATGATGAAAACAAAAAGGAAATTAATACTGAGCATCAGGAAGAGACAGCTAAAGTTCCTGGGACACGCAATGAGGAAGGAGGGCTTGAAGAATCTGACACTAACAGGCCAGATAGAGGGAAAAAGAGACAGAGGAAAGCAACGGATAACAGATTTGAAGGTCCTAATCAGGTGGATGCCGGAACGAGGATTGTATGGTGTAACAGGAGAAAGCGTGTTCAGAGCCACCAGGGATAGGAAAAAGTAGAAGGCCATGATCGCTTACGTCCTGAAAGGACAAGGCACATAGAAGAAGAAGAAGAAGAAGAAGAAGAAGAAGAAGAAGAAGAAGAAAAGTTTCAGTCAGCCATCTGACCTATCAACAGCAAGTAAAAATTAGCTGCAATATCAATACTAATTAAGTCAACAAATAACTACAAGAAAAAATCAGAAACCTCATTTCATGACGACTATCAACAGCAGTAAGAACTAAAATTTATTTCCGAAGAGAGTCGAAGAGACATTCAAGATGTTGACATTTCAGTCTACTTCATATCGAAGTTTAGGAACAAAACACCCATCAATACTGAAAGAAAGGAAAACAGCGACTGAACTTGAGAAACCTATTTTATTAAAATGTTTTCTTATAAGAAAGGTGCCAATAATAACATAATAATTTGAGAAAAGAAAAAAGAGAAGGAAAAGTAAATTATTCTCCTATTTTTTTCATCAATTTTATTCTCTTTTGCCCTCTTTTTTATTCTCATTTTCTCCAATTTTTGCTTCTACATTTTCCTTCACTCTCATTTTTTTGTGTTTATTCCCTCATTTCCTCTTTAGATTTTTGTATTACTTCCTTTGTTATTCTTATTTTTCTTCTTTTTCTTCCCTTTTCCTTCTCTCTTTTTTTCTCTGTAATTATTCTCTCACTTTCTCTTTCCATTTTATCTCTCTTTCCCTCTCCATTATTCTTATTATTCCACTTCTTTCTTTTTCCATTTTCCTCCTCCTTTTTCTTCTTTTCTTTCACTTTCTCCTTCCATTTTTCTTTCTCTCTTTTTCGTTTTGTTATTCTTATTCTTCTTTTATTTTCGCATCTCGTTTTCCTACCCTCTCATCTTATCTTACTGATACTTTTCCCTCTATTTCTCTTTTTAACCACTACTTTTGTTTCTATTTCTCACCTGCTTCCCCTCCTCTTCCTTTTTATATTTTTTATTCTGATAATTACCTGATCTTTTCTTTTTTTCTTTCCCGTTTAAATCTTCAATACCCAATAGATTTCTTTTAATCGCTTCCTCCCAAATTTTCCTTTCGCGTCCTCCCTTCCCTCACCCGGCATGTCATGAAACCAATTAACATCACTAATTTAATTACCTCCACTTCCGTTCTCCTTGGCTCAGTTCTAATTAAGCAATGTCCCGCCATTCTCTCTTATGAACTGCAGAAAATGAGCAGCAAATCCTTTTTAAATTGTCGTCTATGTCATCGGTACATTAACACATCCTGTTCACCGAAGATGAAATGTTATTAGCTTTGTCTGTTATTTAAGCTATTAAAGAATTTTTCGATGTATTCTTCAGAAAAAAAAAAAGAAGGCAACCAAAGTTTTATGAATTTTCTAGTAACTTTTTAAATTAAGAGCATTTCATTCAACATTTCTGTAGATTAATTCTCCGGCCTTCTATTAGGTTGCTACAAAAATAATAGCCGATTTCAGAAGCATAATTTTATTCTTGAAAAACTAACTGTAGAAATGTTGAAATTAGTCAAAATACGATCCCCGAGCATCTACGTATCTTTGCTATCGATCAATGAGATTATTTATTCATCCGTAATAAAAAGATATTGGCTGTGATGCAACAAAATCTTTGAAAGCTGATTTGGATCTAAAAGTATTACCATTTCAAAAAGTGCTTAAGTGCTTAAAAATGATAATCGGTGGTTGATTGGGTTAGGGTTAGGGTTATTGCGTGTATTTTTTTTTTCATTTTCTTTGTGTTACTTATATATTTGAAGGTTAATTAAACTACACTCGCCACTTATTTTTATATATTTGAAAGTTTACCACATCCTCCATGAGAATCTGGAGGATGTGGTAAACTCTCCAACGCAAAATCTGTAAGTTTTTGCGACATCATTTTTGCAACATGTTGCCGTAAATTGGACCACGTCGATTAACCCATGAAGGTCTCATTGTTTTTGCAGGCGTGCATGCATTTCATCAAGTTGATTGCAGTAAAGCTGTAGTGGTTAACACCAATTGCAGACCACCAGACAGTCCTCATAATTTTTTACTGATGCAATTTTGGCTCTGGGAAAATGTTTGCGGAACTCGTCATGATCCAGCCATTGACCGGATCGTTTACGGTTGTCATAAAGGATCCACTTTTCATTACAAGTGACTATTCGGTCAAGAAAGGGATCATTGGTGTTAAGCAGATAGAGTATCGAGCACACATGAAAACACCTAAGTTTTAATTTTCATTGAGATCATGAAGAAGTCATTTCTCACGTTTTTCACCTGGCCAATACTCTGCAAATAGCGTGAGACTCTTTCAATGCTGACACCTAGCGTCTGAGACATTTCTGCGACACTTTGACGTGGGTGTTTCTCAACAACTGCTTGTAATTGTTCGTTTTTCAAGACTGTATGACAGTGTTCTACCTTCATCTTATAGGCTTTATCACTAGTACGTAAATTCTGGAACCACCTAGTGTCCGCTCACTCGCAGACCATTTTCTCCATGCTCTGTTGATGTTGACAGAAGTTTGGAAGGCTCTGTACCCAAGTTTAAACTCATCTGATAAATATAAAGGAAGATTATATTCTGTCATGTTCATAATTAAGGGCTTCTATGCTTCAAGAATATTTCTGTTTGAAAATACGTTCAAAATTATTAGAGCGCACGTTAATTATTATGTTGCAGTAACCCATGCAAAAGAACCTGGCCTATATAAGTATTAAGTAGCCTACAGGCTAGTCAGCAATGCGTCGCACTTGACAAGGAGAGTTACGTCACGAATAGTTCTACTCGACCTAGAGGTCACGATGAAGGACATTATAGTTATACCAGACTCAAGTTATGTATACAAAAATTCACTCAATATATACATAGATTTTTTTAATCGTTTCACCCCAACCAAGGCAGTACCGCCACTGATGCGCAGGAGGCTACATAAGAATTTACACAAGAGAAGAGAGAAGTGAAAAACCGAACCAGTTACAAGGGGTGTCAAAGAAAGGGCAAGAGAAGAATGGAAACACAGTTGTGAAGACAGTTGCGAAGGTAGAGAGAAAGGAAAAGAACAAGAAATATGAGAGAAGGAGCAAGAGAAGGATGGAAACACAGGTGTGAAGACAGTTGCGAAGGTAGAGAGAAAGGAAAAGAACAAGTTATACAGGGGGAGGTAGAAAGAACTGGAGTCAAGTGGATAAGAGAGGAGTATTAACGTTGCATTTAAATTTCTGGAGGTTGTAGCAGTCTGGAAAGCAAGTATACGGAAGGGAGTTCCACGGGTGGGAAGTGCGAGAAAAGAAACTGATGGAGTAGAATTCACGTTTGCATTTGTTTGATCTAACTGTAAGTGGGCGGGACCTTGTTGCCAGCCTGGTTGCACAAGTAAATTCTTGTGGCGGAGGCACAAGTGACTTAAGTTCGTCGGAACAGAAGCCATGAATATATTTGGAGAATAGACAGAGGGAAGCTACATCTCACTGGTAAGAAAGTGGCTGGAGTCGAGCTGCCAAGTAGGGACCTATAACGTAACAGATTCTTCTTTGGACCCTGTCGAGAACACTGAGGCGCCTGGCCATATATGGTAGTAATATTCTATACACGGACGAATGGGTGATTTGTATATATGCAAGATGAAATCAGGCGTAAAAAAATTTCTTGGCCCGACACAGTGACCCAATCTTCCTAGAAGTGGATTTAGTATGGAATCAATGTAATGATTCCACTTTAGGTCGGAAGATAGGGTAAGGCCGAGGAGGCACAATATGTTGCTTTTAGGGATATTCGCTAGGGATATGAGGGGCTGGAGAGGTTGACTGTGATGATTGACAGACAGCAGCTTCATCTTAGACGCATTGATATTTACAAGCCACTTCTTTCCCCATTCCACCACTGAGTGTAGATTCCTCTCAAGATCAGCAGTTAAAATGGCTCTTCAAAATGTAACACTTTGAGCAGCCATGATTTTTGTAACAACCTAATACACTCCCGATCAAAAATTTAAGACCACTTAAAAATCTTTAAAAAGAAATTTTTTTACAGATAGATTTTAAACTCCTCCCACTTAAGGTTACCAATACTACAATCTAAAAGGTTATGGAAACAAAAAGCTACATTCTAAACATTTTATTTTGAAATTTACATTTTTATAAAATGAGGCGATTTACACATGATCAAAATTATAAGACCAGAGACAAAAATTCAAAATTGTACAAAAAGGTTATGGAAATATTTAACAACCAAATTTAATAATGAAGTCTACCGCCACAGTTTTTGATGACTTCAAAAATTCTGTCGGGCATGCTAGAAATAAGCGTTTCCATTAAGGTGCTGGGCATGTTGCTCCAGCTTCTGAAGATGGCTTCACAAAGTTCATTTTTTGTTGAATACTGTTTGCCATTTCGATAAACATCTCTCGTCATCCATCCTCAAACATTTTCAATTGGGTTCAAGTCCGGTGAGCATGCAGGATGTCCCAAGAGATGGACCCCATTTTCTTGTAGAAATGTCAAGGTCCGTCTTGCAGCATGGATTGCAGCATTATCCTGTTGGAATAACCATCCATCCCCACACAAACGATGGCCCTCCATCATCAAAGATACTTTTTGTAGCATGTTAACACAAACAGCCGCTCTCTGACGACCCTGCATCACCTGGAGCTCCATCGTCCCTCTGTAAGAAAAGGTACCCCACACCATTAGGGACCCTCCACCACTATGACGTGCGGAGAAAATTTCAGGAGACATGTTTTTGTTATACCAATATCGTTGGAAGCCATCAGGACCATCGAGATTGAATTTTTTCTCATCAGAAAACAGGATTTTTTCGACTTCTCAACGTCCCATGTTTGGTATTCACGACCAAACTTTAAGCGGTCCAACTTGTGACGTGGAAGCAGCCGAGGAATTTGTTTACGTTTTTTATTTACCATGCCTTTTTGTCTTAAGTGTCGTCTGATGGTTACGGGACTGCAATCAGCATCTGTGACTGCCTTAATTTGACTAGAAGAAAGTCCCCCGTCTTTCATAACAACCCGTCCTTTTCTCCTACTCAATGCAGGAGAAATTTTTTGGGGCCTACCAGAGGATTTTGCTTTTCCATAATTCTCACTGTTCTTTAGAAAGTTGCAAATCACAGTTTTACTGCGATTTACATTAGTTGCGATCGCCCGCTGTGACAAATCTTGCTTATGGAATTCTAGAATTCAAGAACGCTCAACTTTGGTAAGTTTGCTTGCTTTAGGCATGGTAACACCTTTACGCAGTGATTGCTAATCTCTAACTGAACTAAAAACATTGGAATTGCCATAGATCTAAAAATTTATACCCCTGGTCTTATAATTTTGATCATGAGTAAATCGCCTCATTTTATAAAAATGTAAATTTCTAAATAAAATGTTTAGAATGTAGCTTTTTGTTTCCATAACCTTTTAGACGGTAGTATTGGTAACCTTAAGTGGGAGGAGTTTAAAATCTATCCGTAAAAAAAATTTCTTTTTAAAGATTTTTAAGTGGTCTTAAATCTTTGATCAGGAGTGTAAATTGTCACTTGTTGAAAAGTTTGAAATCAGTCCTGGGTATAAGGATAAATTAAATCCGGGATGTCGGCTTTTGATTGAAAGATTAAAGGTTTTGAAAAACGTGGAACTGTAGTGAACAAAACAAGTTCTAGATTTTAAAAATTTAAACATTAAGCAGTGACTCATAGATTTTGTTAGAAATAACCGAATTTATTCGAATTTACAAAACCTTGCTTAGCGAATCAAAAAAAAAATTGTGAAATTTCTCACCTCGAAGCGAAATGTTTTTCAGCCAATAGAAATAGCATAGAATGATTTTCACGATGAAATTTTTTTCACAACTACGATCTAACACTGCCTGATGACTAGGTAGAAATCTCGATACATAGTGATTTCTGTATCGCAATGTATTTTTAATTAAAATACAAATTTAATTCTATGATTATATTATGTTCTACAATATTTATTGTCTTGAGTACTTTAAAAAAGATATAAATACCAGAGAACTCGGAAGCGATCGGAGTCTAACCGTGCTGATGAGCTGTGATACAGTGAAACAGATCTGTCTGCGGATGAGTATAGTATTTACTCTCTCACACCCTGATTGAGCACTCTGGAAGAGTGGGAGGCTTTGTAAACAGTAGCTACTCCGGCATATACGCATCGCTCATTCAATGATGAATTAGAGCACACTAGCTATTGTGCGTGTTTATACACGCTACAAAGTCTGCCTTCTTCTGCCGGACGCTCGTAGCCTAAGGGTAGAATCGCCGACTGGCGCCGATTCGGTCGGGTTTCAATCCTGGGTTAGGAAGCGATCGGTGTCTAAGCGTAATGATGAGCTGTGATACAGCGAAACAGATCTGTCTGCGGATGATTATATATTGTGTGTGTATATATATATATATAATTTTTCATATCTTCCTACATCTATAAATAACAAACGTACAGTTTGTATTTAAATGAAAATAATTTTCACAACTATGATCTAACATTGCCTGATGACTAGGTAGAAATTTCCGTTTCACAATGTATTTTAAATTAAAATACAAATTTAATTTTATGATTATATTATGCTCTACAATATTTACTGTATTGAGCACTTTTATAAAAAACAGTGAATGCCGGGGAACTCTCGAATTGTAAAACTGTTGGTTCTCTTTACCTTGATATATATATATATATATATATATATATATATATATATATATTTGTGTGTGTGTGTGTGAATTTGTTTGTGAGTAGAGTATCTTAGAATTAAATCTATGTTTCGATAAAATTGAGCAAATTTAAAAGAGCTGACACAATTTTATGTTTATATTACTAATTTAATTATTATACAAAAAATGATTTAAACATCTTAAGGCAAAACCATATTGGACATTTTCAACGTGTGCTCCTGTTGTCTTCTTCCAAATTTCAAATCTATCCTTTCCCTTGCAAAGCATATTTTGAAGCATTTCTGGAGTTAACTCCTGTCGTACGTTCTTTAAGCTCAATTAAACTATTCATGTTTTTCCGATAACCCTTTCTTTTTAATGAAATCGCATAGAAAGAAATCTTAAGTTGGGTCAACAGTCATGCGTTTATATTTATTCTTTATTATTATTAGGTCTCTGAAACAAAATTAAAATGATTTTTTAAAAAATATAAAAATATTACATAGTTATGTACAACACTAACAATGCATACACTTCTTATTGATATTAAATATAATCAACATATATATATATATATATATATATATATATATATATATATATATACACACAATTGTGTGTCTTTGCTCTACTTTTGTATATCGTTTGTACTTTGTATCGAGCACTTTTTCTTGTGGTTGGTTCCGTTTGGGTTTTTTTTTCTTTACTGCGGAGTATCGTATGTCTTGTCCTTATTCCGCGGATTTCTTTTTTTTCTCCCCTTTTATCCGACGCCTTAGTGCACCGGATTGTAACGGAATTAGATTCTGTTTGTTAGTGGTTTTTCTAAAGGTTTATCTTAGTATAAATTTAGAACCTAAATACTTACAGAGTCTATTTAGTTATTATTTTGAGTATATATATATATATACATATGTTGATTATATTATATATAATATAATCTATAATTATATTATATTATATATAATATAATATATATATATATATATGTTGATTATGTTGATATATATATATATATATATATATATTCTCCATTTGTAAACGAGTTATTATTATAATTCAGTTATTTGCAATAACTGATTTTACGGTTTTTTTTAATAACGCTTACGTAACGGGTATTTTTATGAACAATTTTCAAAATTAGAAGAAATTATAACATTTTCATCAATGGTTATAAGATCCTAATAGATATTTTATGGTATGGCTACACTTAGTCATAATTTCTGTTCCTTCTTTCAGTAATTCATTTTTGTTTGGGAATAACATAATCGCTAAATTTTTCCTAGCACAGTCTACATATTTTGTCACCGTTGTAAGCCTTGGCTGTTTTCACTAAACTCCATGTGCTGTCTGGGTCTTTTTCATATTTTAATTGCAATTTCTACACATGGCTAGCTAATTTTGTCGAATTTTTTAAGTTTTCTATTTTAAATGTAGACTTGTGAGTAAACCACCTGGTCTTAAATGCGTCTTTGGTTGATCCTCAAATTATTCTGTTTCCACCATTTAAATCATGTACTTTTGCTTTGTAAATGACTTCTTTCGTATATATATTAAATCATTTCACCCCAAGCAAGGCGGCAGCGCCACTAGTAACGCACTGAGTTACAGTGAGAGAAAAGACTGGATACATGAGGTATTGAGGAAAGGATAAAAGAAGAACGTAACTTAAGATATATCAGTTTTCGGTGGTTGATTTCATGAAATATCAGCGTTTATTGGGTAATTTAGCACCGAATAAAAATACAGATTCTGAGCCATTATCAATTACAATACCGACACATGCAAGCTAACAGTACCTGATATTCTCAAGCGGTCACTCATCTCGATTTTGATCAGGCTCGACGTTGCTTAAATTTGGTGATTGTTATGATGAAACACACCTATTCCTCAGATATTGAACTCTCCCTCCTATATTAATAAAAGTTAACAGGAAGTTTACTCGAGAAATTCTTAGGAAGTTCTTCGGAGTCCTTAGAAGTTCTAGAGAGTTCTTTAGAGTTCTATTGGAGTTCAATAGAAATATTAGTTTTTTTTTTTAATCATTTCACACCAAGCAAGGCATTCCACTGCCACTATTGCGCAAGGGGTTATATAGGGGAAGGTAAAGAGAAAGAGTGGTTTGATATAGGAAATGTCAGTAGGAGGTTGATAGACGGGTAAGGATACTGAGGCTAATGGTTGGGTAGATGGGAAAAGTGTTTGAGAGAATGGATGCGAGTTAGTGCGTTAGGAGGTGTCTATTGACCTTACATTTAAACTCCTGGAGATTGTAGCTGTCGGGAAATCAATCATGTGGAAGGGAATTCCACAGTCTAGAGGTGCGAGAAAAGAAGCTGTTGGAGTAGAAATTGCGGTTACATTTTATCGGTTTCACTGTAAAAGGGTGGGACCTAGTTGCTAATCTAGTATCTCGTGCAAATTAATACCTAGGGGGCACCGGTGATCTAAGTTCATCGGATTTAATTCCAGTTTGGACATAGTTAGACTAAGGCAGTTGATATTAGTCGATAGTTAGCCGAATATTAAGGAGTCAGCTTACAGTGGAAGATTACTGAGTTCCTAACATTTTGGGTGCATTAAGTCGATTAGCAACCGACATAGCACGATTATAACTTTCAGTGCGAAAGTTATAACTCCACAACAGTATTTTTTTTGGAAACGTGATGTGGCCGTAAGCTTTATTCCGGGAAATAGATCCAAACACTGATCGGGGTTGTGTATGACACTGTAAGCAAATATTGGTCGGGCTTATGCTTGAAGCAAAACACAATCATTGGTCGGTTCTATGCTTGAGTCTTTACTGAGGTAATGTTTATATTCTAGCGAATATGAATATTTTAATTGGGCATGTGTCCGACTTTTACACAAACATATTAAATGACAACACAGCAAGAGAAAGCGTAAGGTGTATCTTTGTTCACAGAGACCACAACGAAGACACAGATTAAACGGAATTACACTCAGTTAAGTGTCAAGCAGGCACAAAAATTTAAATAACTGGGAAGTGTTCTAACAGAACACGGAAATTGCGACACAGAGATCCGAAGGCGAATTGGCATGGCGAAAGAAGCATTCAAGTTGAGTAAAGTATTAAGAAACAAGAAAATTTCGATAGAAACAAAGAAGAGAGTATTGCATTTCTATGTGATGCCAGTTCTTCAATATGGCAGTGAATGATGGACAATATGTTCGAAGATGAAGGAAAAACTTGAAGTAACTGAAATGTCGTTCTACACAAGGATGTTGCGAATATAATGGATCGAGCATGTGAGCAATGATGAGGTTTTGGAAATGATGGAAACGAAAAGGAAATTAATACTGAGCATCAGGAAGAGACAGCTGAAGTCCCTGGGACATGCAATGAGGAAGGAGGGTTTGGAGAACCTGATACTAACAGACCGGATAGGGAAAAAGAAACAGAGGAGAGCAGCGGATAACATAATTGAAGGACCTGATCAGGTGGATAGACGAACAAGAGTCACCAGGGATAAGGAGGCGTGGAAAGCCAAGATCGCCTACGTCTTGAAAGGACAGAGCACAAAGAAGAAGAAGAAGAAGAAGAAGAAGAAGAAGAAGAAGAAGTGTCATACGTGATACACGCTGAGACGATCATGCCTCGAAAGAGACGTGACAGACTGGGCAGAGATTTTTCCGGCATTAGTTTGCCATTACTTTCTCCGGTTTCTAAGGCTATAAAACCCAAACTGTCCTGTTATTTTACCCATAGACAGATTAATACATTTTCCAAGGGTATTTGCGCGTAAGTAAAAGCAACGAATTCAACTAGAATTTGAACTCCGCTCTCTGATTTCTAAATGAAAATAGAATTGTTCTTTTGCTATTATTACTTAGCAAAATGTTTCAAGACTGCCAGGTATCCTTTGCTTCGGCTAGCCAATAAGAAGAAGAGACTTGCATGGGGAAGAGAGCACAAAAACTGAATACCAGAACAGTTCATTTGATGCACATTTTATTGAGCAGTATTAACAAAATAACCCGTTTTCATTTAGAATTATCCACTTGGCAGTAAATATAAAAAATAGTATGAAATAATTCATTTCTTTTAAAAAACTGGGATAACGGGTAGAGTATATATAAATACCCTGGAGTAAGTTAGCTATGATTTTCTAAATGGCACAAGGCAGGCTTTCAATACAATTAATCATATCTTTAGTTAGAAGTGTTCTCCTTTCAATAAAGAAAACCAGTGCGAAACGTTTATCACTATACTAGCAGTATAGCCCGGCGTTGCTCGGGTGTAATGAAAGCTTTAAAACTAATCCATGGTCCTGAAGCTCAGACTTTTTGGACGTTGGCACGAAAGACTAAAAATCAATAGTTGTTTCCAGTTAAAGCGAAATCGTAGACTGAAAGAAAAATTAATGGATGTAAGTCAAATTTTGATTTCCTGGTATCGATATCAAATAAGTTTTTTTCACCGTAAACTGAATTTTGAAGGCTAAATAAGTCCTCTGAGTAAATGGTATCATGGCTGAGACTAAGAACTACAATTATACCTACTTAGAGCCAAACCCGAAGCAAAAACTAAAATAAAAGGGCTGAAAAAAATACAGACGTACAGACAGATAAACAGCCACACACACAAACATCTTGCCTTTTATAGATATATATATTATAGATTTTCTGCACTTTTGTAAGAACTGCAACCTTGAAACTTCTGAATATCGTTTCTTATGTCTTTGTTTATGAGTGTATGAAATTTCATTAAAATCAGACCACTCCTTCTATAACCCAATTTTTCGATTATCGATTTTCGATATTCATCGGGGGGTACCTCGACACAAAATCTAGCTAAGAACACTCGCAGACGCTTATAGTACAACTGTGTAAATTTTCAAGAAAATCGGTTTAGCCGTTTCGGAGTCTATAGGTAACGGACATACACACACACAGACAGACACACACAGACAAAGTTTAGATCTTGAGTTATTCAACATCTTACCTATTACAAATTTAGGCAAACTTGTCGAAAACTAAACGAAATGATTAAATAATTATGGGTTTATCTTCATTTTTCATGAACGTTTAAATTTTAAAGATACTTTAGAGACACCCAGTATATTTATATAATTTTCTCTGTCTATATCCAAAAGAAGAATTGTGTTATACTGCGAATATTTCTTTCTCCATGGCAGAGTTTATTAAGAAATTTAAGAAGATATTATTTTCGTGACAAAATATTAGCTTCATCTCATTCCCTAATTAATTACTAACATTCATTATACGTTACGTTTAATAACTTAATTTCAATCAGTATTTAAAATAGTTAATTTAAAAATGAGTTTGTAAAGCGAACAAGGGTTGCGCAGAAAATAACTAGATTAATTTCAAATTATAATGCTAAGTCTGTGTAAGAGGTATATTAAATTAAATTTATAATGATAATGTTAATTCTGTGTAATAGGTATATTACTTTCAAATTGTAATGATAATGATAATTCTGTATAACTAGGTGGAATATACAAAAAATAACTAAAAATTCGGGCCGCCTATATTAATATTATCGTAATATTTTATCAGTTAATACATTTCGTAATATCGATATCGTTTCTTATTGCTGAAAACGTTAAATATATTTAATATGTTGGAACAGATATTCATGTTTATTTATAGTGTTGTGTCTATCGCCGTAGGTATCGAGAAGTCTTACTAAATAAATGTGCCTACTGGCAGGATCAAAATTGTATTACCTTTTTCCATAAGGGAAACCAATATTAAACCAAGTGTCACGCCAGGAAGTTTTTCCTGCTGGAATCTAGCTTTCACATTTACATATCTACCATTCGTCCGTGCATAGAATACTGCCATATCTCTTCGGGTGTTCCTGCTATTATTCTCGGGGTTCTCGACAAAATCCAAAGAAGGATCTGCAACATAATCGACCCTGATCTGGCAGCTCGATTTCAGTCAATTTCTCACAATCCGGATGTGACTTCCCTCGGTCTTTTCTACAAATATTTCCACGGCTTCTGCTCTGACTAGCTTCTTTTCACGGTGCCCTGACCACATGAATTTACTCAGGCTACTAGAGTGGCATCTAGGTCCCACTCAAATGTAACTTCCAATCTATCAGTTTATTTTCTCGCGATTCCCTCCTTCCGTTTGCTTGTTTCCCTGATAGCTACAATCTTCAAAAGTTTAAATGCAACGTCAATTGTTATCGTCTATCTCCCTAAATTCTATCCACCTCTCTAAATACGATCCGATTTTTATCCCTTCTTCGACATCTCCAGTACCCTATTTTTCTCATACTTTTAGCTTCAGCGCACCCATGGCTGTCCTGCTATGCTTGGAGTGAAATGATTATATATATAAAAAATGTACATTAGCGGCCATAATTATTAGGCAACCCAAGCTTTTTAAAAGAAATGATATATTCTATACTATTTTTTAGTATTTATTGACATGTGGATAATTCTAAATAAACTCAATGGTTCTTTTTTTAATACTGCACAATAATATGTGCATCAAACGAACTGTTCTGGTGTTCAATTTTTGTGCTCTCTTCCCCATGCTAGTCTCTTCTTAATGGCTGGCCATAGCAAAGGCTTCCTGGTTGCCTTGTAAAATTTTACAAAGAAATAATAACAAAAGAACCGTTCTATTTTCATTTAGAATTATCCCCTTGGCAATAAATACTAAAAATAGTATGAAATACATCATTTAAAAAAAAATGGGGTAGCCTAATAATTATGGTCGGTAGTGTACTTAAAAAAAAAAAAACAACTAATCACGATTTGCTTATTGTATTATAATTTCTAAATGTTAATGAGTAAAGTTTAATTGGCCAGGAGTAAGAAAACAACGATTTTCTTTAAAAAAAAAAGAAAATAATTTATTGGTGATTAGTGGATAAAAGCGACCTTCGACATTTGTTTAGGAGTAGACATTTTGGGTTAAAGAAAAGAGAAAAAGGTTCCCCGAAAAGAATGTCCTTTTCCAGAATAACGTTTATTGCCATCATGATGAGAAATTGTTCTTTCGATGTCGAAACAAAATGTACACTTTTGTAGTAAACTGTAAATTGTACATGTTCTAAACTATAATTTATAATATATATATATATATATATATATATGTGTGTGTGTGTGTGTGTGTGTGTGTGTGTGTGTGTGTGTGTGTGTGTGTTGTTCACATTTCGCTTCGGTTTTATAAACAGTTATGGAGTTTTATTCATTGTTTCATGTTTAGGATTGTGTTCCCAGTTCCTTCTAAAGTCTGTTCATTCTCTCTGGCGCCCATTAGCCTCTGGCATCGCAGTGGCATTCTCACCTTGAGGCGAATTGTTTAATATGACAGCTGGTATTGAGGTCAACACTCGACGACAACAGCCCGTTTCATGCTCAAACTCAATATTCAAACTATGCGTTATTTTTTTGGACGTGCGTAGTGGCGCAGTGGATATCGACTAGGGAAGACAAATTGCATTCACTTTCCTTGGGAAAGGTATTAATCCGTCTCTTCCCTCCAGTTATGGGTTAAATAATAGAACAGATTAGTTTCTTTGTTGGCAACCGGTCTACCGCAGAAAACAACCTACTGTGGGAAAATATGCTGCCCAGTCAGTCGCATGATTACCCAAGCGTGTATCACTTATGGCCCTTAAATGACTTACTTATACATAAAGTAATATTGAAGCAGATATACAACATATCAATTAGGCATTTAATCTCCAAGGCTTAGTAACGATGACTTAAGGACTTATTCCTGTCCTGCTTTATTGATTATGCGAAGGCGTTTGACAAAATATACCACAAAGAACTGATGGAGATGCTCAGCAGCCTGGACATATTTGGGAAAGACTTGAGTGTAATCAAGAATCTTTACTGGCAGCAAACCGCTTGCATACGGACAGGTAATGAATTGAGTAGATATACAAATATTGAAAGGGGAGTAAGACAAGGATGTGTCTTTTCACCGGATCTGTTCAACTTGTACAGTGAGAATATTTTGAGGACCCTAGAAGTTTTGCATGAATTCGTAATCGGAGGCCACAATTTACACAACCTAAGGTACGCGGATGATACAGTGCTGATAGCAGACACAGAAAGGAAACTACAAGACCTTCTATAGAAGGTAGCTGAAGAAAGTAACAAGAAAGGACTGGAATTTATTTCCAGTCCTTTAACGGCACTAAATTTATTCATAGTCCTTTAACTGCACTAAAACAGAATGCATGGTCATCAGTAAAAAGGGCAGCCCAACATGCCAAATACAGGTTGGGGACACTAGAAACAAGCAGGTACAAAAATTTAAATACCTGGGAAGCGTTATAACAGAAGACGGAAAGTGCGACACCGATATCCGAAGGCGAATTGGCATGGCGAAGGAAGCATTCCAGAAGTTGAGTAAGGTATTGAGAAACAGGACAATCTCGCTAGAAACAAGGAAGAGAGTACTGTATTGCTACGTGCTGTCCGTCCTTCAATATGGCAATAAATGCTGGACAATACCATCAAAGATGAAGGAAAAATTTGAAGCAACTGAAATGTGGTTCTACAGAAGGATGCTGCAAATATCATGGATCGAGCATGTGAGAAATGATAAGGTCTTGGAAATAATGGATACAAAAAGGAAATTAATACTGAGACAGCCAAAGTTCCTGGGACAGGCAATGAGGAAGGTGGGCTTAGAGAATCTGATACTAACAAGCCAGATAGAGGGAAAAAAGACAGGGGAAAACCAACGGATAACATATTTGAACGACCTAATCAGGTGGATGACGGATTGAGGATTGCTTGGTGTAACAGAAGAGCATGCTCAGAGCCACCAGGGATAGGGAAACGTCGAAAGCCATGATCGCCTACGCCCTGAAGAGACAGGGCACATAGAAGAAGACGATATTGCTTTAATTTCTAGGTTGATGATATTTTATTTTATTTCTTACTGGCTTGTTTTTCTTTTCTTTAACGGTGTTGGAAATAGACCCTTCTTGGTTAGCCATTATCCGCATGACAGTCAATCATCTGTACCTATCCTATCAGAAGGCGTAGTAAAGGATGTTCTAAAAAATGACATCATTTTGTAGTCTAATAACGTTCTCTCTTAAATGATTTTTAAGTAAATGTGTCAAAAATAAAGTTGACTGCAGGGACTTACCACTAGATGAATCGGCCCAGGTTTTCACCTCCAGATTCACCTGCTTGACACCTTTTTTTGAGTTTGAGTTTTGTTTAACGGCATATCAACCTCCATGGCTTATTTAATGGCAAAAGAGTGGTGTTTTAAAGTACTTTTTAAAATGTTCGGTTGTAGTGAAAAGGTTGATTTAGTCAGATTTTAATGTAATGTTTTTGTTTTTATTCTTTTTTTATTTTTAGAAACTGAAAATGTCTTCTAGTTTTGTATTAAAAAATGTTTTGCTGAAAATAATTTTTTTCCTTTAAAATGTATTGTTAATAATATTTTTCCTTCAAAAATGTATATTATTCTATAAAAGTCTATTTTTATACTTTTATAGTGTTTCGACCCTAATTTGATGATAAAACTATTTGCCCATAGCTGAGACCATAACAGGTGCTACTACTCCGGGTCAGGGTGGACCTGTGAACCAACAGCAATTAAGAGGTGGTTCCATGCTCCTCAAAACCTCTCAATCAGAGGCTTTGCTGCCGGATGCAGTTTAACGTCATGCCCAGGAGCCTTGATACTTTGTGATTTTTTATGGCTCTATGTGAAAAAAACAAAAAACAGGTTTATATCCTTCTTCAGACAAGGCTTAAGGAACGTGTCACTTGTAATACGATGAATGGTATATCGACTGCGCACTGATCTTTAGCCGAGCCATTATATGACATGGTGTAAGGTGCATTTAAAGCTACATTTCTGGAAAATCTAATCCAGGAGGTTGATACACGTACCCGATGTGGATATGGCTGTGCGGCACCTTGTCTTCACCTATTCCAATATCTTGTTATATCTAACCTGCTTTTTTTTACCTCCTACTCTTATGTCCATACAACGAACTAGAGACTTTCGGTCACATCACGTTGAAACTTCTGTTCTTGTACGATCATCGAAGTTAAGCAACGTCAAGCCATGTCGGTAGCTAGATGAGTGACTGATTGAGAATTTCAGATGTAAGCTTGGACGGGCCGGTGTTGTTATGAAACGATAATGGCACATAACTGTTAATCGAAGTTCGTTATATTCAACCCCGCGCAAATAATCTTGGGAAATGTATTAATCTATCTATTCCACTCGAGCTACGGATTAATTTGTCAGACTTAATTCACCAAACATTATTATCTCAACAAAAAGTTTACAACCTGAAAATATTTTCTTGCTTTAAATAACCTGTAAAAATCTTGATTAGCCGTACAAAACAAATCTACCAAACAATCAAATAGAAAAACCATATATAAGAAAAAAAAAACTATCTTGAGTTGCTCTTGGGCCTGATGAAAAAATGTAAATACTAATAATTATGATATATGAGACAATACAAGAGGCATCTTGAGGAAATGTATTTGCATCTAAACTGGTGTTTGTGTCGGAAGTATGGATTTCAAACTTCCAAGTTGTAGAAACATAAGCCAAGAGAATATTGGGAAATTAGCATGCGAAACTCTTGCGAGACTTCACAGCTCAGATTTATTGAAGATGTCAGACTAGACAAAATATTGATCGTAAAAAACAACAAGTTCTCATTAGTGACTGCTGATAGGTGTAGCACGTCCTGGAAAGCACTACACTGGAGGTAAAGAATGTGAAATGATTGCGAACTCGCAGAGGTGAGCGCAGATTTTGAGAGAATGTGGAATCTACATTCTGTGTTTGTGCCAATTCTTTTCGAGCTCTTGGGCTGATTCCAAAGGCTCTTAAGAGACATCTTAATACCATTGAATCTGTACCCAGCAAAATAAAGTTTAAAAAAACAAAAATCTTAGGGACAGCAAATAAACCGTATGGAATATTTGATTTCTTAATTCTTGGAACTTTAAAGAAAGTCACTTCAATTTCGAAATAAACATCTTGTAATTTCTAATTATATTAGTTTGTTCCAAAAGTTCGTAAACACTTTCAAAAAATTGAAATTTTACTCGCAAAAATAACAAAACTTATTGCTCAAAATAAAGACCAGCATTTTCCAAGACTTTCTAACATCGATCTGCAAGCTTTAGGATCTGGTCAAAGTACCATTCAGCCGGCTTCGAATCAAAGAATTTTTGACACGCTTCCTCGACTTCATCAAACGAATCGAATCGGTGGCTCTTCAGAAAGTTGTGCATTGAACGGAAAAGGCCGTAATCTGATGGAGCACAATTAGGACTGTAGGCTGGATGTGGCAGAACCTCAACGCTGTCCAGCTCTTCAAACTTTGGTCTTCTTTGGTCTTCCTGGCGGTGTGTGGCTTGGCATTGTCCTGCTGCATCAAAACGCGCTTTCGGTTGATCAGACACGGGTACTTTTGCCTCAACTTTCCATAGACCCACTCAAATTGCTGACTGTAAAGTTCGGCACAGATGGCACGGCCATTCGGAATCAACTCAAAATGCACGATTCCTTCAAAGTTCCACCAAACGAACAACATAATTTTCTTGCCGAATCGATCTTGTTTTGGAACTGACGGTGTCTCTTGCCCTGTTGGAACCCATCGCTTGTCTCGATTGTGCTGGACCAGATAGACCCATTTTGCAAGTGTTTGCGAACTTTTGGGACAAATAAAAGTATATATATATATATATATATATACTTTTATTTTAAGATTATGTATACCACTATATTTGGTCCTGGGCATTGAGAGTAAACTGCATACAGCAGCAAATCCTCTGATTGGAAGGTTGTGGGGGGCGTAGAAGTACCTATTAATTACTTTTGTTCTCAGGTTCACTCTGACCCGGAGTGGTAGCACCTGTTGGGGTCCCAGCTACGGTTAACCTACAAACTGGTGTCAAAACACTATGAAAGTATAAAAATACACTTTTATAGAAATATATACATAAAAATAGACTTTTATAGAGATATATACATTTTTGAAGGAAAAATATTGCCAACAATATATTTTTGAAGAAAACAATATTGACATAACATATTTTTGTATGATAAAAAATCTCAGCAAACATTTTTGAATACAAAACTAGAAGACATTCCCAGTGTTCTAAAATAAAAAAAATAAAAACAAAAAATTTCATTAATATCTGACTAAATCAACCATCTCACTATAAGTGAACATTTTAAAAAATACCTTAAAACCCCAAATTTTTGGCATTAAATAACTCAGAAAGGTTAATATGCCGTTTAACAAAGCTCAAACAAATATATTTATTTATACAATTATAAAAATGACAACTAAATTTTATTGTTTACATTAACACAAAAACGCTTAAATTCTATCAAATCAACTACTCAAACTGTTGTTATGACAGTCAGTTAAGTGCTATACGTGATAAACTCTTGGGCGATCATGTCTCTTTCGAGACATGACTGACTGGGCAGAAGGTTATCCCACAGTAGGTTTGCCATTGCTTTCTGTGGTAGATTGGTTGTCATCCAAGGCTATAGAACCCACTCTGTCCTATTATTGAACCCATAACTAGAGGGAAGAGACGGAATAATATATTTCCCATTGGTATTTGCGCGTAAGTGAATGGAAGAAATTCAACAGGAATTCGAACTCGGCTCCCTGATTTCTCGTTTCGAGCCGATATCAACTGCATCACAACGCATTTTTTGAAAAATATTTTTGTGCAAGTTTGTTTGAGTATTCATTTCTTGAAAAGCATCTCCTGTGTTATTTTTTTAAATCAATAAGCCTTCTTTATAATTTTATGCTTCTTTATAATTTTTATGCCAAAAGAAAAAAGCATTAGGACTAAGTCAGGCAAACGTGTCGGCCAATAAATTGGACCTCTTCGGCCAATGCATTTCTCAAGAAATGTATAAATAAAATACTCATAGACTGCTGTTGTATAGTGCTTAATCGTTGTAATGTTGAGGGTAAAGGTCGTTGTTTATTCAGAGATTTTACTAGTAAAATGTATTTTGGCAAGCAGGTTTTTTTTTTATCGTGGAGATAGAGCGTTGATAAGTATCAAGAATTTGTCTCATGTGTAAGAAAAATGTCAACTAAAAATAAATAAATAAATAAAAATACAGAGAACAATCCAACAAAAAAAAAACGCAATTAAACAAAAAACTCACTCACACATACACTAAAAATGCAATAAAAATCATAAATAAAACCACGACACACAAAGAAAATAAACTAAAAGAACAAGAAAAATCAACCAATCACAAACAAGACCACTCTCAGAAAATTTTCAATATTTTATATAACAAGAAAAGACGGGACCTAACGGAATATAGAGCTAACGAATGAGAACAGCATAAAGGTGTTCTCACGAAACTTTGAAGTCGGCATGAATCTGCTCAGCTAAAAAACAAAGTCTGTGTACTTATATATATAT
>JBBBDQ010001562.1:1132500-1205000 GCA_037127315.1 Ascarosepion bandense
CAATCGTAATGATAGCAAAATATATTACTCATCCACATATTCAATAAGATATATATATATATTTTTTTAATCATCTCACCCCAAGCAAGGCATTCCACTGCCACTATTGCGCATGGGGCTACATAGGGGAAGGTAAAGAGAAGGAGTGGTTAGACATAGGGAATGTCAGGAGGAAGTTGACAGATGAGTAAGGATAGCTAGGATGAGGGTTGGGCAGATGGGAAGAGTGTTTGATAGAATGGGAGCAGGTTAGTGTGTTAGGAGTTGTCTGTTTACCTTACATTTAAACTCCTGGAGATTGTAGCCGTCGGGGAAGCAATCGTGTGAAAGAGAATTCCACAGTCGGGAAGTGCGAGGAAAGAAACTGTTGGAGTAGAAGTTACGGCTGCATTTTATCGGTTTCACTGTAAAAGGGTGGGATCTAGTTGCTAATCTAGTATCTCGTTCAAATTCGTATTTAGGGGGCACCAGTGATCTAAGTTCATCGGAGCAGAAGACGTGAAAGTATTTATAGAAGAGACACAGGGTAGCCACGTCGCGCCGGTGGGAGAGAGACTGCAGGCGGTCTGCCAAGTCGGTATCTATCACATTACAGACCCTCCTCTGAACCTTATCGAGAAGCCCGAGGAGAACAGCAGGGGCACCCGACCAGATATGGCAGCAGTATTCAATGCACGGGCGGATGGTAGATTTATAAATGTGCAGGATAGATTTAAACGGAAAAAACTTCCGGGCCCTACACAGAGAACCGACTTTCATACTTAAAGTTACTTCATGTGAAATGAAAACAAAAAAGAAAGAATGAGATTGTGTGATGTAACCAGAGTGACAAAATTGGTGAAAACTCCAGTGAGACCAGCCAACAAAATTAAAATGGTGCGCACCTGTTGTTTGTTCTAATAATCTGATACTGAAAATTGAAAAAAATAATTAGCGGCTTGAGTTAATAAGAAGCGTCTTGTATATTCTATGGAATATGTTGTCGGTATCTGTGTTAATTTGAAGAGTCTAAGAATTTTTATCAGAAATCTGCAACTTAAGATCTTTAGAAAAATCTTCTTCGTGTGCTGTGTCGCTTCAGGATGTAGGCGATCATGGATTTCCACTTGGCCCTGTCTCTTGTCGATCTCAATATTTTTTTCTCTTGGTATCTCTTCTAAATCCTGCTACGCCATCCATTTGCTCAGACTTATCAAGTAGTTCTAGCGATATTTTCTCCAGTCTCTATTCCCTTCTATCCGTACTGTGAGTATTAAATTTTCAAGGCCTTCCTTCTTCGTTACTTGTCCCAGGAATATCATGTCTTTTCCTGATGTTAAGTATGAATTTTTGCCTCGTTTGCATCCCCATGGTATCCTCAGTATCCTTCTGTAGAACCACGTTTCTGCTGCCTCATGTCTCTCTTTTAAATTTGATTATATTCTCCAACATTCATTTCCGTACAGAAGAACAGATATCACATAGAAATCTAGTACTCTTTTCTTTGTTTTTAATGAGACCTTCTAATCTCTCATTACTTTTGTTACCTTTTAAAAGGTGTCCGTGACAATGGCAATGTGTCTTCGGATTTCAGTGTCGTACTTTCCATCCTTTGTCATAACACTTCCCATGTATTTAAATTTCTTTACTTGTTTTATTTTAGTTTCTCCGACCTGTAGTTGGCATTTTGGGGTTTTCTTTTACGCAGGATAGATAGATAGTGGAGTGGTATCCTGTTGCCTTCTCCATTGTGATTTATTGAGACACCACCTCTAGTTAGCTGGCCGTTGACTCATTTAGAGTTCCTCCGCTCATTATTTATTTTTTTATCCTAACATCGAGAAAAAAAATTTGGGTAGAAGTAAGAATATAAATATTAAGTATATACTTAGTATAAGTTCAAATAACTAGTCATGTAAAGCAAAATATGTCAATTCTCCAGGTTAGCATTTCGCTTCCAGTAGACGGAAAGTTGGAAATAGAACGCGAGGCAATATTTGCATTTAAATAAATAAACAAAAATAAATTTTTACATAAAAATTAAACATTAATCTAAAGAAATAGAAAATAATAATAATCTAAAATCAAAATTTTAATAATTAAAAAATTAAAAAATGTTC
Source organism: Ascarosepion bandense (assembly GCA_037127315.1). Lineage (NCBI taxonomy): Eukaryota > Metazoa > Mollusca > Cephalopoda > Sepiida > Sepiidae > Ascarosepion > Ascarosepion bandense. The sequence continues at coordinate 1,134,600 of JBBBDQ010001562.1, forward strand.
ATGAATGAAAGGAAATTTTTTTTATGTTTAGTTCTTTCTTCTTTCTTTCTTTCTTAGTTCTTTCTTCTTACTTTCTTTTGCTAGCCTCTGTAGAAAGTCTTGCATTTTCTCTTCCGTTTCTGATATCAGCACCGTCTCATCCGTTTATCTTATATTGTGGCCGCCAATGACGAATCCCAGCAAGGCTTTTGTTTCTCTTATAATTGCTTCACTGTATCATGCGGTAAAGTTTCTGACAGCTGAGTGGAACGGACTTGATGAATAGCATTTTTTTTAGACGAAAGCTAACTCGACAAATATCATTTGTTATCTTTAAGACAGTTGTCCCTAGTATCCAAAAAGAGAAAATCGTTCACCCACGACGCGAACAGGGAGACACACGCTGGTTAGTCTATTCGTCCTTTTTTTTCTTCTTCTATGTGCCTTGTCCCTATCATCGCCTTCCACTTTTCCCTACCCCTGGTGGCTCTGAGCACGCCTTCTCCTGTTACAGCATGCAATCCCCGTTCCGTCATCCACTTGATTAGGTCCTTCAAATATGTTATTCGTTGCTTTCCCCTGTCTCTTTTTCCCTCTATCTGACCTGTTAGTATCAGATTCTCCAGGCCCTCCTTCCTCATTGTGTGTCTCAGGAACTTTAGCTGTCTCTTCCTTATGCTCAGTACTAATTTCCTTTTTGTTTCCATTATTTCCAAGACCTTATCATTACTCACATGCTCGATCCATGATATTCGCATCATCCTTCTGTAGAACCTCATTTCAGTTGCTTCAAATTTGTCCTTCATCTTTGATGGTATTGTCCAGCATTCACTGCCATATTGAAGGACGGACAGCACGTAGCAATCCAGTAGTCTTCTTTTAGTTTCTAGCGAAATTTTCCTGTTTCTTAATACTTTACTCAACTTCTGGAACGCTTCATTCGCCTTGCCAATTCGCCTGTGTCACACTTTCCGTGTTCTGTTATAACGCTTCCCAGGTATTTAAATTTTTGTACCTGCTTGATTCTGCAACTAAATAAAATTTTGCGACTGCTACAAATTTCTTTACGTGGATTATAATAATTATTTTCTTTGTTTTTAGCTATAAGCATTCGACTGGAAGAATTTGCGCTCTGAAAACGAACCTAGTGTCTGCTCTGAACATAAAGGTCTTAAAAAATATATATTAATATAATGCAGAATAGAAATTTACATGAGGAAATGGATAATTTAACACTGATTTTTAATTTCTCTGTTTTGCTATTGTTGATTGATTTGTTTGTTTAGCGGCACATCAACTCCTTATGGGTCATTTAATGTAGAAATTTATTTTTTGTCGACTTTGAAGTAACAAAAATATAATATATGTTATTCTGCTTTCACAATTGTATACATAGCAGATGATACTCAGTTTTCGTGCATATTTTTGTTTGGGTGGACATAATTACTACAAGCGGTGATATGTGAGTTTGTGCTGGAGTTTTGATAAGGAATTTTAGAATAGAATTTGATTTGTTGGATACTCACTCACACCGTTTTTTATTTTTTAATTATTCCACCCCAAGCAAAGCATTATACTGCCACTTTTGCGCAGAAGGCTACATAGGGGAAAGTGATCAGAAAGAGTGGTAGTTATGGGAAATGTCAGGAGGAGGGTATTAAACGGATGAGAATACCAGTGTAATGGGGGTAGAGTGGATGGCGAAAAGAGCTTGAGAGAATAGATGCGCGTCAGTGAGATGGAAGATGTCTATTGACCTTACATTTAAATTCATGGAGATGATAGCTGTCGGGGAAGCAAGTATATGGAAGGGAATTCCACAGGCGGGAAGTGCGATAAAAGAAGTTGTTCGAGTTGAAATTGCGGTTACATTTTATCGGTTTCACTGCAAATGTGGGGAACCTAGATACTAGTCTAGTATCCCGTGTAAATTCATGCATAGGAAGCACCAGTGAGATAAGTTCATTGGAGTAAAAGCCGTGAAAGTATTTGTAGAAGAGGCATAGGGAAGCCACGTCACGCCGGGGAGAGAGCGACTGCAGCCAAGCTGCCAAGTCGGTATCGATCACATTACGGATTCTCCGTTGGATTGATTTTGTCAAGAGGTGAATTTCAGGAGCATCCGACCAGATGTAACAGCAGTACGGGCGGATGGTTAAGTGTTATACGTGTTACACACTTGGGTACTCATGTCTTGATAGAGAAATGACTGACAGAAGATTTTCCCGCAGTAGGTTGCAATTATTTTCTACAATAGACTGGTTGCCAAGTATATAGAACCCAATATGTCCAGCTGTTTAACACATAGCTGGATGTAGAAGCGACGGATTCATATCTTATCCAGAGGTATTTGCGCATAAGTGAATTTAACTCGAACTAGGCAATCAGATGTCTCGTTCTGAGCCGATATCCACTGCAACAGAACGCTCATTGATTTCATGAAATAGTTCTTTCCTGTTAGTTGTTTTGTTGAATTTGTTTATCAGCATATCAACCTCTATCTGTTATTTATATATATATAAGGCAATCTGTGAGTCTGTGTATGACTGTTCCCTATGCACGCTTACATTTTTTAAGCTACGCCATTCCAACTTTCTAGGGACACATATCTACAGGGAAGCCAGGTCGACACATACTTTTTGAGTTTAAATTCAGCAATTTTTACTTTTCGCACTTTGGCAAACGGAGACGATTGTTTACATTTGCTCCGTAAAACCTCTAAGATCTAAGATGGTTGCTAGATTACGTCACAGAAATCAAATCACACGTGTTAAACGCGACTAAAAGTTTTAAAAAATGAGTGTTTATATTTAATTTTTATTCTGACGTTTTAAAAATTCATTTGGTCAACAAAAAAATGTGAATATTTTTTCCCGTAATTTTGAAACAAAAGAAATATTTTTAAAAAAAAGTGTTTTTTCAAACAAAAACAAAATAACAAAATATGTAAAAAAAAAAAATGTGCCAATGGGTGATTTAAGTATTTAATTATAATTATTTAAGTGTGTGTTTTTTTTTAAGATTTAATATTTTATACCCATATGCAAAATAAAATACATCTACTCCTCTCACTGGCATCTTCTACTACTGAAATGTTCTGAGTTGCACGGGCAACACCGGGCTATCATGGTAGTTTAATGCTAAAATGTAAATATTTTGAACGTAATTGCATGCCTTCAGCTACAGCTAAAATGTATGTTGGTCATTTTATTATAAATATGTATTGTAGTCATTTTTTAATATAAAAATGTTTTCCTTGTATTTTATGATAAAAATGTATTTTTATACTTTCATAGTTTTTTGCTTTTGATTATAGGATAAACTATTTCACCATAGCTGGGCCCCAAATAGGTGCTGCCACCCCCAGGCTAAGGTGGACCTTAGAACAACAGCAATCATGTCGCACTTTCCATTCTTTGTCAGAACATTTCCCAGATATTTAAATTTCAGCACTTGTTTGATTTTAGAATCCCTGTAGACTTTTTGGAAACAAAAATAACGGAAGTACAATATTAAGCTCTATTCTGTATTGAGCACTCTTTATAAAATAAATGCTTGAAAAGTGGGTTTTAATTTATGTGTTTTTTCACATTCTTATATATATATATATGTGTGTGTGTGTGTGTGTGTGTGTATGTGTGTGTGTGTATGTGTGTTTGTGTTAGTGGGTGCATGTGTGTTGTTATATATATATATATGTGTGTGTTATATATATATATATATATATATATATACGTGTGTGTGTATGTGTGTTGTTATATATATATATATATATATATATATATATATATATATATATAATGATAGACTTTGAAAAAATAGTAGCTAATCAAACATCTACGCACTGTTCATTCAGTAATGAATTTGAACACTCTCAGTCACTGGCGTATGTTTACATCGTATATAACACGCTAAAGTCCGCATGCCACTACCGCGGTCCCTTAGCTCAGAGTCAGAATCGCAGACTGATGTCAATTCAGTCGGTTTTCAATCCTAGCTGGGATCAATCGGATGTCTAAACGTACTGATGATCTGTGATGCAGCAAAACAGATCTGTCTGCAGATGAACATAACTATATATATAGTTATGTGCATAACAATATATATATATATATATATTGTCCCCCTCTCCATGACCCTTGTACATCAGTTTTGCATTTTTTACTCTCGTTTATATTATTGTATTTTATAAATTATCACCTTGTAAATAGCGATTTATATTTACATTTTGTTGTCATCTTTTTTCAAAATTATCAGTTTTTAAAATGTTTTTGTTTATGTACGACTATTTTGTAACTTGATGGATGGTTGCCTTTTTTTATTAGGCTCCCAGGCTGGAACAGTTATTCAGACACAAGGTTCCTTTCTGACCTGTATATGATCCCTTGCTAAAGCTTCTGGGAAAATGATCAGTTTCTAGTTCCGCACCCCCCCCACAAAGTATCTGATTCCTGCCCTTCTGTAACTTTACAAAAAAAAACAAGCCAAACCAAATATGGAGAAGGAAAGTGTTGTGACCTCGTCACCTTGTTATTGTGGTCCTTTGGGGCCAGAAATAAAGACACAAATACGGAATAGTGTTATACAAATATATTACATAATGTAGTCAGTCATATAAGTGCCATACGTGATACAGGCTTGGGCGATCATGTCTCGGAAGAGATATGACTGACTGGGCAGAAGATTATCCTGCAGTAGGTTGCTATTGCTTTCTGCGGTAGATTGGTTGCCAGTCAAGGCTATAGAACCCAATCTGTCCTGTTATTTAACCCATAACTGGAAACAATAGACGGATTTATACCTTTCCCAAGGGTATTTGCGCGTAAGTGAATGCAATGAATTCAGCTGAAATTCGAACATATACCAATAAACGATTATTAGCGCGGCTATCAGATGCTGTAATAGATTCCACTCTCTTTTACTCTTACTCACTTCTTCTACAAAGCAGAACTGCTACTTATATAGTTTGGACGAGTTCATGTGTCATATAGGTGAATTCCTATAACAGAATGTCTACCAGGAAAACAGTAGACTACCTACCCGATGAGCTAAGGTAAATGGATAGCAGAACGGGAGTGTGAGAATGGTGAAAACCATTGCTAAAAACTGCAAGTTGCAGGAAGTTACGTAGAGAATTATTGCTTACGTCCTGTAGGGAACATACCACATAGTGGATAAAGAAACCGGTTATTTTTATTATTTATCTCTGTATCAAACAGTCAATTTAAAATCGAATATCACAAAAAAAAATATCTGTTAAAACAATAATGTGGACGATCAACTCCCATTGTTATGTCTGTCAGTCTGTCAGTTAAGTGCCATACGTGATACACGTTTTGGGTGATCATGTCTTGAAAAAGACACGACTGACTAGGTAGAAGATTATCACGAAGTAGATTGCCATTACATTCTGCAGTAAACTGGTTGCCAGCCAAAGCTATAGAACCCAATCTGTCCTATTATTTAACCCATAACTGAAGGGAAGAGACGGATTAATGCCTTTCCCAAGGGTATTTGTGCGTAAGTGAATGCAATAAATTCAACTGGAATTCGAACTCCGCTCGTCGATTTGTCATTCCGAATCGATTTCCCCTGCACCACAGCGCCCATCCAAAAGAGACATGACTGAGTGGGCAGAAAATTATTCCGCAGTAAGTAGCCATTGCTTTCTGCGGTAGACTGGTTGCCAACCAAGGCTACAGAAACCAATCTGTCCTATTATTTAACCCATAACTCGATGGAAGAAACGGATTAATAAATTTTCCCAAGGGTATTTGTGCGCAGAATAGAGATTTTACAGTTCTTACAAGAGGAGCAATACAAGTTGCTATTTACTAATTGGAGATACCAAAATCAAACAAGTACAAAGCATTTTATATCTGGGGAAGATTTTCACAAAGAACTGAAAGGGTGACACTGAAATTCAAAAATGCAGGATAATAAAAGTTGACACTCAAAAGCTAAGCAAAGTATTAAGAAACAGTATAAATTTCATTACAAACAGAGAAACCTATGCTGAACTGCTACGTAATATTACTCCTCCTCTGAGTCTGGTACCTAATCTTAATGACTTTAAGCGTAGTACTAGATTGGCGGATTTTGGTTGTGGTGCAGCGGGTATCGGATCGGAACTAGAAATCGGGAAGTCGAGTTCGAATTCCAGTTGAATTCATTGCATTCACTTACGTGCAAACACCTTTTAAAAAATTATTAATCCCTCTCTTTCCTCCAGTTATGGATTAAATAACAGGACAGATTGGGTTCTATAACCTTGGCTAGCAACCATTCTACCGGAGAAAACAATGGCAACCTCCTGCGTGATGATCTTCTGCCCAGTCAGTCATGTCTCTTTCGAGACATGATCGCTCAAGCGTGTATCGCGTATGGCACTTAACTGACTGACTAGATTAACAGCCAGATTTTATTATTTTAGGTTTAAAATACCTAGATGTAACAGGAAGTTTTCTGCTAATGGTTGTTTTGTTTTTGTTTTTTTTTTATTGAAAATTTTCGCTTGGGAACTCTCTTCCGGTTTCTTGCTTCCCAGACAACTTCGATCTTCAAAAATTTAAATGACAGTCATTATCTTCTGTATTCTTAATTATTGTTCTTTTATTGTTCACTTTTGAGTAGTAGTTTTTCTCATATACTTTAACACTTAGTAGCCACTTGCGTCCTAGTGGCTTTATATCCTTTCTTAGTCTGAAATGATTTTTTAAAAAATAAAGAAATGAAGGCCAAAAAATTTCTTTCGAGATAAAGAAGAGACTTTGATGTTACTAAATAGAGTTGATTTTTCTAAGCGCCGTTTAAATGTGGCACAAGGCCGAAAGTATGGAATACTTAGTGAGGATTGAACTCACTCCCCAGTTGTAATCGGTTCTAGCGAGACAAGCTTTCGAACGATTACACGCTGTCGAGGTGATTAAAAGTGATTCTGTAGAGGGATTTTTGGAATAACATGGACAGAGAACATGATCAATGAGAAAGTTCTTAGGAAAAAAGAAAACAAAAAGAACACTGAAACATCGAATCAGAAAGAAACTATTGAAAGTTCTGTGAAACATAAAAGAGAAAAGAGAGTTTGGAGAAATTGATGCTCACAAGATATGCTGTAAAAAGAGGGTAGATAGAAACATTCTACCTAATGAGAGTTTGTATAACAATGCCCTAGAGAGATAGTAAAGCTATCAAGATTCAATTAGAACTGCGAATTGGAGAACCATGATAGCGGCAGGAACATAAAATGCATATTTAACAAGTACTATGACACACACACACGCACTTACACTAACGTAACGCTAATCAAGCATGAAGAGGAAAACTGGGGAGAAAATCTATTCACCGACTGCGAGTACCAATTACTCAAAAGTGAAACTGAAAGTTGGGAAGGAGAGACAAGAGCAAGAAACATGCACGGACGAATACGCGCTTATCAGCTGTGCACATCTGCCTTGAACAATCAGCAGTTCATCAATTCACTCACCTCTCTGTTCGTTCGTTATTTCGTTCGCTATATCGCTCTCATGCTGGATGTACCCCGACCGGTAAGAAAGAGAGCTGACAGCTACTGCTAACAGAAATCCCAGGCTGTTCGTTCTGATATCACGAACAACACTGCACAACAAACAATAGTAACAACACAAGGCACAAACAGCGTAAACATTATTATATAATAAATCTACCATTCGTCCATGCATTGAATACTGTTGCCATATCTGGCGGTTTGAGTTTGAGTTTTGTTTAACGGCATATCAACACCTCTGTGGGTTATTTAATGCCAAAAAGGTGGGGGTTTAAGGTATTCTTTTTTAATGTTCGGTTATAGTAAGAAGTTGATTTAGTCAGATTTTGAGTTTGAGTTTGAGTTTGAGTTTTGTTTAACGGCATATCAACACCTCTGTGGGTTATTTAATGCCAAAAAGGTGGGGTTTTAAAGTATAATTTTAATTTTCAGTTATAGTGAGAAGGTTGATTTAGTCAGATTTTGATGAAAACAATTTTTTTTTAATTTTATTTTAGAAAAGATGTTTTATTTTATTTTAGAAAAGATGTCTTCTATTCAAAAATATATTACTGATAATATTTTTTTTCCCTCAAAAATGTACTGTTGGTAATATTTTTCCTTCAAAAAATGTATATTTTTCTATAAAAATCTGTTTACACTTTTATAATGTTTTGATCCCAGTTTGTGGGGGGGTAACTATTTGTCCATAGCTGGGACCCTAACAGGTGCTACCATTCCGGATCAGGGTGGATCTGGGAGCAACAGCAATTAAGAAGTGCTTCCATACTTCTCACAGCCTCTCAATCAGAGGTCCTTGCTGCCGGATGCAGTTTACCGTCATACCCAGGATCATATCTGGTCGTGTGCCTCTGCTATTTATCTTGAGGTTTTCGACAAAATCCAAAAAAGGATCTGCAATTTAATCAATCCTGATTTAGTGGCTAGACTTCAGTCAAATTCGGCCTACGGCCATATCACGTTGAATACACCGGTTCTCGCTCGATCACCGAAGTGAAGCAACGTTGAGCTTGGTCAGTACTTAGATGGGTGACCGCATGGGAATGCCAGGTGCTGTAAGCGTTTAGTGACGGATGTGCGTTGTCGTGCAGTAGATATCGGCTCGGAAAGAGAAATCGGTAAGCCGAGTTCGAATTCCAGTTGAATACCCTGTGTTCACTTAAGCACTGGTACCCTTGGGAAAGGTATTAAACCTTCCCTCCAGTTATGGGTTAAATAACAGGGTAGGGCTTGGGGACCCTGCCCTTAAAAACAAATTCCAATAAATCTTGATACTCGAAAAGTAAAAAGTATTACTAGACACAAAACTTATATAAAAAAAACAACAATAAATTGCTGAAAGAAAAAGGTATTACCAGCAATAAATAAATAAAATTTAGTTGGCAAGAAATGACCCCGCCGAGGTTGATATGCCATAAAACAAAAACAAGCAAATCAGTCATATTCTCACAAACGGGACGTGGCTCTCTTCTGTCTTCTCTCGAAGTATTTTCATGGCTCCTGATCTGATAGCTTCTTTCCCTCGTGCTCCAACCGCATAAATTTACTCCTGCCACTAGATTATCATGTAGGTCTTACTATTTTACTGTCAAAATAGTCAAATACAGCCGCCACTTCTAATTTAACAGTTTCTTTTATTGCACATAACGCATACGGATCTCCCTTCCAGTTACTCGACATCCACAATCTCCAAAAGTTTAAATACAACGTCAGTTGCCATCTCCTACCTCCCAAACTCCCAGTCACTTCCCTAAATTCAATCCATCTCTTATCCTTTCTTAAGCATCTCCTATAACCTGATTTTTCTCTCACTATAGCCCCTGCGCACCAGTGGTGATCTTGTTTTGCTTGGGGTGAAATAATAATACACAAAAAAAAAAACAAAAAAAAAAAACGAATTAAAGAAAAAAAATTGATAATTGCTCAAATTCAATTATTCATAACAGGCTCCACGGTTTCGTTTAATCGACCATCAGGAATAAATACCCCGTTTGATCCTTACAGTGCGACTCTTGCAACAACCTTAATTTATGTTCTTTAAGTATGAAGTAAAAAAAATCTTGATTCATGGCTTCGTCAGATGAATACTTTCAAACGAATAGCAAGCCTCTCACCAAACCACTTGAGAAATATCTACACTGTCAAATGTCTAAAACATCTTTCAAAGATTAAGAATTAAAATGGCTTCAAGCGAATAAAGCTTGTAGATCTTAGGGAAGATCATACGTTTAAGATATTCGTGCACTCGCGTTACAGAATTAAAAAGAAAGAACTGTACCAAATATTAGAAACCATCTCACTTGAGTACTTCCAAGAGCAGCGACAACTAAAATGAATATATCATCTAACGCAAGAGAATATAAGGACATTTTTACATTCCACACTAATTCGAACAAAAGCTTAGAATGAAAACTCCCATCTGATATGTCTCGGAAAAGGGATATATATATATATATATATATATATATATATATATATATTATTTGAAGTAGCTAAGTAGTTTTGACAATGTAACCGGGTAAGACAGTCTAGCAAGTAACCGTAATGGACTGGTATATATATTATTCGAAGTAGCTAAGTGGTTTTGACAATGTAACCGAGTAAGACAGTCTAGAAAGTAACCGTAATTGACTGGTATATATATTATTCGAAGTAGCTAAGTGGTTTTGACAATGTAACCGGGTAAGACAGTATAGCAAGTAACCGTAATGGACTGGTACTCGTCGTAGTCGTATACAGTATGCTTAGACGTTGGTTTATACAATAGGCGTTGTCAATAGGCGCTCCAATAAACGTAGTCCTAGGCGTCTCCGCCTTAGTCTGTATTTATGGCTGACACAAACCAATCATATTACTGTGAGTGGGAACCAAGTTGTATGCATATTCATTAGGTTCCCTTCAATACTGGAAAGAGCGATTGCAGTTAGTGGACGTAAGAGAGATTTTATTTTTTGGGGAAAATTCTTTTAACCCTGGAACACTAACCATCAATTAAAGTTCACACCACTACTAACCATGGGTATATCATACCTGATTTGAAAATATCAAAAAAATATTAAATATCAATCTTTATTTGAAATATTTTACATACATACACTCCAAATTTGTACATTGAAAGAACATTAATAGGAAATGAAAAACGTATTATTAAGGAAAGAAAACCAGGTAGTGAAAATTGTAATTAAAATGGCGTCATTTGCGCCGGGTACTATATACTAATATAGAAGGATGTGCGTTGTGATGCATTGGATATCAGCTCGGAACGAGAAATCGGGGAGCCGAGTTCAAATTATTTATTGGTATATGTTCGAATTTCAGCTAAATTCATTGCATTCACTTACGCGCAAATACCCTTGGGAAAGGTATTAATCCGTCCATTCCTTCCAGTTATGGGTTAAATAACAGGACAGATTGGGTTCTATAGCCTTGGTCGGCAACCAGTCTACCGCAGAAAGCAATGGCAACCTACTGCGGGATAATCTTCTGCCCAGTCAGTCATGTCTCTTTCGAGACATGATCGCCCAAGCGTGTATCACGTATGGCACTTAACTGACTGACTATATACCTATGGTTTGTGTTCTCGGGTTCAGAGAATGCTTTTATAAATTTTAGATGAAATCAGCACTGGAAACTCGATTAATTCATTCTGAATGTTTCCTTATAAGGAAACGACTAATACTAAAATTGAAATTAGAGATTGGCGCTACACAATCTCCGTATAAATTGTACCATATAACAGAAACTATATTACTTGAGGACTTTCGCCAACAGCGAGAATCATTACTCTTCGAAAGTTTTTGGTTGTGGCTACAGAAACACAAACAAAAACAAAACTGTACGAAATATCAGAAACCACATAACTTGAAGAATGTTAAGAACAAGTCTTAAAACATATATCACATGTTACACCAATAACGACATCATCAAGTCATTGATGCTCCAAATTACTTAAAAAATATTAGAAAGAAAACGCCCAGCAACAATGGAAAGAGTGTTAACATATTTGATGTAGTGATATGAGATGTTAGCTGATATTTTACGGAGTCATCTGAAGGATGTTAAAGAAATCGATTTGACATTTTTCTTCTTGAAACAGACAACTGAATGGAGCAGAACTGTTTAACCGATCCTGACAAAAAAGGTCAGCTGAATGGAGCAGAACTTCCAAGAACTGGTCAACAGATCCTGACAAAAAAGGTCAGCTGAAAAGAGCTCATATCCCAAGAACTGGTCAACCGATCTTGACAAAAAATTTCAGCTGAATGGAGCAGAACTGCCAAGCACTGGTCAACAGATTCTGAGAAAAAAGACCAGCTGAAAAGAGCTGATATCCCAAGAACTGGTCAACCAATCTTGACAAAAAAGGTCAGCTGAATGGAGCAGAACTCCCAAGAACTGGTCAACAGATCCTGACAAAAAAGGCCAGCTGAAAAGAGCTCATATCCCAAGAACTGGTCAACCGATATTGACAAAAAGATCTGCTGAAAGGAGCAGACCTCCCTTGAACTGGTCAACCGATTTGGACAAAAAAGGTTAGCCAAATTTATAATTTCAGAACGGACATAGTCTACTATAGTTGACATTTTTTAGCTGGAGCTCTCTTGGCATCACTTTCCAATTTTGATAGAGTTAAAAACCGTCTTCTAATCTTTCTTTCCACCACCCAACCTCTCTCTCACAGGCGAGATGTGACAACTCTGTAACTGCTCTATTGGTACTTCTTACAATTTTAGCGATATAAAACATCTTGTTAAAAACACGTTTTGCAAGATGTTACAGAAAACGTTTTGAAAATTATCGTCTTGAGAAAGAAGGTCAGCTGAAGGAAACCGACATCACAAGAACCAGGTCTATCGACCCAGACAGCTGAGTAGAACGGACTTGACGAAGGGCTTATTTAGACGAAAGCTTAAAAAGAACATCGCGCGCCTGCGACGCAGCGAAAAGGATACCACATGACGGTTAGACCGTTCGCCCATTCACCTCGCCTCAATCTTGTTTTTAATCGTTTCAACCCAAGCAAGACATTCCACTGACACTATTGCGCTTGGGGCTACATAGGGGAAGGTAAATAGAAAGAGTGGTTAGATATAGGAAATGTCAGAAGGGGGGCGATAGATAGTTTGGTGGATGGGAAGCGTGTTTGAAAGAATGGAAACGAGTTAGTGTGTTAGGAGGTGTCTATTGACCTTACATTTAAACTCCTGCAGATTGTAGCCGTCGGGGAAGCAGTCATGTGGAAGAGAATTCTACAGTCCGGAAGTGTGAGAAAAGAAACTGTTGGAGTAGAAGTTGCGGTTGCATTTTATCGGTTTCACTGTAAAAGGGTAGAATCTAGTTGCTAATCTAATATCTCGTGCAAATTCAAACCTAGGGGGCATCAGTGATCTAAGTTCATCGGAGCAGAAGCCATGAAAGTATTTATAGAAGAGACACAGGGAAGCCACGTCGCGCCGGTGAGAGAGAGCCTGCATTACAGACCCTCCGCTCTAACGCAATAAGCTAGCCCTTAAGAGAAGGTTGCAATTAAATAAAATTTGGCGACTACATATTGGAAATTTATGGTTTATTTTAGAAAAACAAGTGTAGAGTTGATATCCTCCGCCATCATCATTGAAAGAATTGGAGACTGTTTTAGCTGAAGAATGGATAAAATTTTCTTCTGGAAAAACTCAAACTTTGTAGAAATTGATCCCACACAGAATTCAAGCTGTGATTACTACCAAAGGCGTTCCCATCCCATATAGAAATTAAGTTGCTTGAAATTTTAAGGTGTTTCTATTACAGGATTTACATTATTCATACTATTGTCATCTTTGTTGCCATTTGTACGACGGTTCGGCTGTTGTACGCTCCGGACTTCTTCAGATGATAGGAATTTCGAACCGAACCCTTTATTATAATCATTGGGATATATCATTCTCAATCCTTTCGTAGTAGATTGGAAGTTATGAGGTATGAGTTATCTCCCTCTAACCCTACTGAAGCCTGGTATTGAACTCACTTCTCACAACAAGTGTCAAGTCAACCAATCAACGTCTATATCCACTGGGCAAAATGTATTTAAGAACGCAAGAACAACTGAATTTTTGGGACTTATATACATAATGTCCAGTAACACTTTTCTACTAGCACCTGAAGAAGGCCAGAGCGTACAACGGCTGAAATGTCGTACAAATGACAACAAAAATGAGGACAATAGTCCGAATAATGTAAATACTACTTCATCTCAGAAATATAGACAAATAGAATGATCTATTATTAAACGTTGTACAAATGGCAACAAAGATGAGGACAATAGTCCGAATAATATAAATACTACCTCATCTCAGAAATATAGACAAATCGAATGATCTATTATTAAACGTCGTACAAATGGCAACAAAGATGAGGACAATAGTTCGAATAATGTAAATACTGTAAATACTACTTCATCTCAGAAATGTAGACAAATAGAATGATCTATTATTAAACGTCGTACAAATGGCAACAAAGATGAGGACAATAGTCCGAATAATGTAAATACTACCTCATCTCAGAAATATAGACAAATAGAATGATCTATTATTAAACGTTGTAAAATGGCAACAAAGATGAGGACAATAGTCCGAATAATGTCAATACTACCTCATCTCAGAAATATAGGCAAGTGTTTCTGTTATTTTGCACACCCCTTTATATATGTAAGTAGAGAGATTGAGAGAGAATGAGAAAGAGAGAGTAAATGAGAGAGAGAGAGAGAGAGAGAGAGAGAAGGATGCATATCTGTTAATGCGTTTGCCTGCAAAGTGCATACAATGCCGATGTTTTCATTTGCAAACACTGCATAAGGCACGAACACAAACTAACGAAATTACGGTAAATCACAAATCCATACACTCGCAAAATATAAGATACGCACATATCCCATGCCTACATATAAACAGCGTCGCTAAAATACATAAGTCCGCACTCAAACCAACTGCCCGTTGAGAAAAATCGCACATAAACCCAATTTAATGAACCATCGTCAAAGTTTAACAGAATATTTACGAATAATTAATCGACCAACGGAACATAAAAATGGAAATTGAGGAAATAATTAAAAAAAAGATATGGGAAATATTTTTTGCTAATTTAAATTTGATTCTTGTCTCTTCATTATTAAGATAATTTGAGTGTCGTTATATTTGATCAGTTCTGGATGAAAAATCTTCGCAATGGCTATTACGTTTTTGAGAGGATTTACTGCCTCTTATTATTGTCGCTCCTTTACTAAAGCACGCTGTGTCGATACACTCAAACAAAATAAAAAAAAAAACATTTACATTATTCGGACTGTTTTTCTCATCTTCGTTGCTATATTCACGACGTTTCAACTGTTGTACACTCCGACCGTCTTCAGGTGATTAGAGTTTTAAGCTGAAGCCTTTATTTCTATCACTGGAGTAGATCGTTCTAGTTCTATGTGTTATGCTACTTCTGGATGTCTTGGGTATGTCCATTTAACTCAACTCTCTCTTTTGTTTTTGTTTTTTTTTGTTTTGTTTTGTTTTTTTAACCACTGCTGCAACCAAGTATTGAACCTAATTAACTCTGAATCCAACTAACTTTTTTATCCATCGGATCAGTGTATTGTATCCTTTAAAATTAGGATCTTAGAATGTTAAAGAAATTCTTCAAGTCTTAATATATATATATATATATATATATATATATTGTTCTTTGTTTTTTGTCTGTATTTCTGAGATGAAGTAATGTAATTATTTACATTGTTAAACATTTCGTGAGTTATACGCTCTGACCTTTTCAGGTAAATCAAAATTTAGACTGAACCATTTATTTCGGTCTCTGGGGTACACTGTTCCCGTTCCATGAGTCATGGCACTTCCGGACAACTTAGCCTTTTAACTCAAATCTCTACGTTTTTTAATGCCTTGCGTACAGATAATGTATAATGATAAAGATAAATTGAATTTAGATATCAATAATAATAATAATAATGATATGAATAATGATTGTGACATGCCTCGGCCTCGAGTCACTATAGATGTGCCCCAAAAAATTATGTCACCTCCAGGGTTGCAGACTTATGAAAATATCATTTTTATGACACATCGGCAGTTATCTGTGCAGTGTGTCGCCTTTCTTCACACCACTGATGTTACTCAATGGAGATGTCAATAGAGCATCATCGCAGGAGTTGCCAGAACGAAACTGAACGGATTGCGAACTCCGGCTCTAGATGTGAATTTAAATTTGTCCTTCTCCTAGTCGGGTTACAAACCATGGATGCAGAGCCTAGATTTCCTTACAACTTACCAATAGTTAGAGATTTTGAGTTCTGAGACTTCTTTTTTCTAGACGGGTTGCCATCCAACGCAATAGCACCCATTCAGTCCTGCTATTTATCCATAGTTGCTTGGTTGAGAAGATATAGTCATGTCTTCTCCAAGAGAAATATGTATGTGAATGCAATGGACTCAAAACGGAATTCGAACTCTGCCTACACAATAATAACAACAACAACAACATTAATAATAAAATATCAGGAAACAACTGATAATTTTCTGTCAAGTTGCACACTATCAATTAAATCTCTGAATACAAAACTCGGTATGACACAATGGGCCAATATCTGCACTGGAAAATATGCAACTTTTACGGGAAGAAAACTATAACAACCTGGTATGAATGTCATCTACATCCGGTTACAAAGAACCTGTAACAATTTTATGGGATTTACAATACACAGAGTGAACAATCAAAGGTAATCATCCAGTTATCGTGATCAGAGAGACAACCAAACAAAATGCACATTCTTATTGTCATGGCAATCTCTGCAGACTGTAAATTATTGTTATAGGGCTGTTGTGAATTTTCGTCGTCAATTTGTTGTGGCAAATCTTAAAGCAAATCTTCCTCGCCAAATTGTTTTGGATCTTCGTCGCCAATTTTTTGTGGCAAATCTTAACGCAAATCTTTGTCGCCAATTTGTTGTGGCGAAACTTCGCCGCAAAGTTATAGTGACCGGTTTGGCCGGGAGTAAGACACGGAAAACGGAAGGTAGGTTCAATACAGCAAGAAATATAAAAAAAAATAGCAAGAACATAGATACAAAGGAAGTGTAAGTAATAAGTAAAAAGAAATAAGTAAGTCCGAACGGTATAGTTACGCTTTTTATTGCCTAACTATAAGCTGGCTTTAACTGAGTTTAATTATATATAACAAGAGGACGAGTCCATTCCTCGTAGGAGGGCACCATAACACATATCATTGTAGATCTTTCAAAAACTATCATAATAAAAGGATTTTTAGATCGAAATCTCAAAAACGTAGCACGTGAGGACATCAATAATTTCAGTTGTAGTTAGAACCCTCGGATTAAGTGTAGAACATTCCAATAGGCTCGTTGAAAGGTTTCTTTTTAGACCATGCCTCTAAAAAATTACATAAGATTGAAGTAACTAGTATAGCTAAAACATTGCGAAGAATTTGTCTATGTTTCTAAGATGAGGTAGTATTTACAGTATTTATATTATTCGGACTATTGTCCTAAACTTTGTTGCTATTTGTACAACATTTCTGGCCTTCTTCAGGTGCTCGGAATTTTGAACCGAACCCTTTATTACAATTACTGTAGTATATTGAGGCATTATTACGCAAGGAATGAGAATGATATACCCCCCAGTGATTGTAATAAAGGGTTCGGTTCGAAATTCTTAGCACCTGAAGAAGGCCGGAATGGATACCGGCTGAAACGTCGTACAAATGACAACGATGAGGATAATAGTCCGAATAATGTAAATACTGTACTTTTCGAAGAGCTTTACCTATTTACAATATATGTACTTCGTATGTTTTTTTGCAAAAATAATACGTGCAAAATCTTATGAACTCATTTCTGATTGTAGGTTTCTGGTCGGGACTTAGAAAGAAATGTGTATACAACAGAAAACAAAGAAAATAACAGTCATAACAACAACAACAACAACAACAACAATAATAATAATAATAATAATAATAATAATAATAATAACAATAATAATAATAATAATAATAAATTGAAGCAAATAGGCCGGACATTATTTTTAAAAACCAGAAAGAGAAAACTTGTCTATTTATTGATATGGCTTGCCCAGCGGATTGTAACATAGCTACCAAGGAATTCGAAAAACTGTCAAAATAAAAAGACCTGGAAATTGAAATAGAAAAAATGGGGAAATTGAAAACTAGAATCATGCCAGTGATAGTAGGTGCACTTGGAATGATAAAAAATCGAACAAAACAACACACTGAAAGAATCCCTGGAAACCCCAGCTTAAGAGATATACAAAAAATTGTCTTGTTAAGTACAGCCCACACACTAAGGAGAACTTTGTCTATGTAACGCTAGGGATGATGGGGAAGATAGAAAAAAAACATGAAATGGAGCCATAACAACACGCCACGACCTGCCTTAGGTCTTCTCGCAGAATTGGTTGGTAGTGCGACGATAGCAGATATCGAAATATGATGAAAAATGACATAATAATAATAATAATAAGGCTAGTGATGTTGTCGTATTTAGAAAAATAAATCATGAAAGGTAGTCATATTAACACACGACTATCTGCCTTAGGTCTTCACGCAGAGTTGGAAGTTTGTTCATAGCAGAAACCTAAATATAATGATGGTAATGATAAAATTCTTGTATACATCAGCACCTAAGAGCTGCAAAAGATTACTTTGTGCAAATCTGGGCATACCCTTTCCATAGGAACAAAACGCTACAAATGTGCTCTTTTTTGTTTTGTTCACGGACAAGTTTTGATTATTCGCACTTAAATTTACACTCTGTCAAGATAATAACACACATAATAATAATAATAATAATAATAATAATAATAATAATAATAAGCGCTTCTAAAACGAAAAGTCAAACGAAAGCCGCAGAAAAAAAGAAGGAAATCTTGTTATCTGCTCCTACTCGCATTCTATCATCTGAATTATCTTCTTTCCCTATTTCCTAGGCGGCATATCACGTTGAATACACCGGTTCTCTTACGATCACCGAAGTTAAGCAACGTGAGCCTGGTCAGTACATAGATGGGTGACCGCTTGGGGAAGTCCAGGCGCTATAAAGGTTCAATGACGGATGTGCGTTGTGGTGCAGTGAATGTCGGCTAGGAAAGAGAAATCGATGAGCCGAGTTCGAATTCCAGTTGAATACCCTGCATTCACATAAGCACTAGTACCCTTGGGAAAGGTATTCATCCGTCACTTATGGGTTAAATAACAGGATGGGGACTGGAAGCAACCCATCAAGTGTTGGTGTCACTATAAAAACACCCTTGGTAGCCCTGGCGAAGCATCAAGTATTCAGCTATTTTACAAGATTATGAATTTCGCTATAAACTGCGCTAGGGTTCCAAATGCTCAGGGAATACTGGAGGGGTGTAGCGAGTTCTATCTCGGCTAAGGCCGTAGGACTACGACGGGGTGGAGATGGCTACGATGCCATTCGTGTGTATTTGATTCTGGTAGATAATTCTGCCGGACAGAGATGTACACAAACTTGGTTCGAATCAACTCTCTCGCTCAAAGAGAACTGAGATAGGAAAGATTGGTTACATAAGGTTGTTGGTATATATATATATAATGTTTGTAATATTTCTTTAAGATATAAAGAAATGTATTGTTA
The DNA here is from genome assembly GCA_037127315.1 of Ascarosepion bandense. Lineage (NCBI taxonomy): Eukaryota > Metazoa > Mollusca > Cephalopoda > Sepiida > Sepiidae > Ascarosepion > Ascarosepion bandense. The sequence continues at coordinate 1,153,766 of JBBBDQ010001562.1, forward strand.
TATCTCAACTCACATAATTACAATAAACTACGAAGTTTGTACAGATAAAGTATGAGCTCCTTGGATGTTGATTTTTTTTTTAAATTAAGAAATAAAATACTTAAATTTGAAATTAAATTCCAATTTTCTAACGAAAACAATATTATTAGATTATTCGTCCTGAAATGATGCACCCCGTCTGAAACCCACACGAATATCTGTCATATCATGTAGAAAGACTGATCCTCATACGATGACCATAGTTAAGCAACATCGAGCCTGGTCAGTGTAATATATTACATTGACCGGCAAAAATACGACTGACAAAATAAATTCCGAGAGTGGGTGGTGAAGGTGGAGTGTAACAGAAAAGGTTTTAAAGGCGAGAGCCGAAAAAATTATGATTAATATAAAAGGTAGAAAACACAGGCGACAACCGGCTTGAAAGATGATAGCTGGCGAAGATAATTGATAGAAGTACCTGGCCATAGATGACGTCAATTAAGCGATAACCCGAAAAGAAAAAATGTGGAGGAATTTTTGGTTATATAAATCTGAACAGAAGAGGACAGAGAGAGAGAGAGAGAGAGAGAGAGAGAGAGAGAGAGAGAGAACTCCCGCTCGCTATCGCTAACTTTTGCGAGTGCGTCATATCTCCCGGTTACCCTTCTACTCCACGTCAGTGACAACGTCCTTGTCTGTCAGGTGTAATATGCAACAGTCAATACCTAAATTGGTAAAAGATGAGAAATTCCAGGTGCTGGATGTGTGAGTGGTTTAATATTTCATGGCTCGGAACTGTGAATTATGGAGTCATGTTCCAATTTCTTTTGAGTTCATTATCTAAATTGCTATGTGATATCTGTCCTTCTGTATGGAAGTGAATGCTGGATGATCTCATCAAAGATTAAGGAGAGGCTTGAAGCAGCATAAATGTGGTTTTATAGAAGGATGCTGAGGATACCATGGACAGAGCACTTGTGCAACGATGAAAGGATGCAAACGAGAAGAAAAATGATACTAAATATCAGGAAGAGACAAATGAAGTTCCAGGGACACGTAATGAGGAAAGAGGGCCTAGAGAACTTGATACTCACAAGTCGGATAAATGGAAGGAGAGACAGGGGAAAGCAGCGCGAGACGTACTTGATAGATCTAAGTAAATGGTTGACGGAGCAGGGCTAAGAGGAGATACCAAGAAAAATTATTGAGAGCGACAAGTGACAGTGATCGTCTACGTCCTGAAGATATTCACTGGCCCAAAAATATCCTTGGGGTAAGCATGGATCAACTTCTTCTTACCAGAAGCTGTGGGTTAATTAGTAGGAATTTTTTCAGGAAATCATTATTATCGAAAAAAATTATTACAACCCAAATGTATTTTCTAGCTTTAATTAACCTGTAATGGGTTGATAAATCATAAAAATAAATCAGTCAGTTAAATACTGATTAGCTGTGCAAGCATGTCTTTTAGATTTATTTACATTCTCTGGAATATAAATGTATAGAAACTACCATGACCACAAATTGAGGGATAAGTTTACATATTAATTATAGTATAAAATTGATCCCCCACATTATACCTACATTATTTTTGTTTGTTTTTCAATTTCTGATTAGGTATGAATCTACCTTTTCACCCCACAAGCTATGGGTTAATTAGTAAAACTTGTATCACTAACCAAAAAATATTCTTAAACTCTAAAAATATTTTCTGGCTTTAAATAACCTGTAAAGAAGTGAAAAAACCGTAAGAAATACATAAATCAATATAGAAACTTACACAAAGATTTATTCACTAAAAACATTTTATTTAACCGAGGAATACTTCTCAGTATCTTATATATTCTGTGTCCCTTCAGGACGTGAGCGATCAAGGTTTTTCACAATATTATGTCCTTTGAGGCTCTTAGTATAGTTTTTGTTTTCACTATCACACCTGAGCCTGTTTTTCAATCATTTACACAATTTCATTATATGTATCTCCACTAAATGCTACCCACCCACAAAAAAAAAACAACAACAAAAAAACAGCACAGAATGAATAAAAAAGGCCACAAACTTAAAAAAACGAACTTTTTCTATCAAAATGTTTATATTATTAAGAGGAAAGATCAAAGTAATTTTTTGTCATTTTTTTAAAAGTTTTTAATTCCTTCTAACATGTTCGAAATTTTGGCAGAAAATCTTGTTTTGATTTGAGTTAGCGGGTAACCAAAACGTTACGAGGGTTTATAAAGAAAAACGTAATAACACATGACTTAGTTTTTTTTTCCGTTGACAAACGCATTAATTTGGAAATTCTTGCAAAAACTAAATAATTGTCGGATTTAATGAAACTCTTAGGACTTATTTTTAAATTAATTAAATTAATTGTGAAATGATTATTTAAAAAAAAAATCTTAGTAAAAATATGTTTTTACATCTGTTACCCCACTCCATGTAAATTCATGAAAAATTAAATTTCAAAAATTAAATTCTGTAGGTAAAAATGGTTTTATTAGTTAAACGCAGAACTTATTGGGGAATGTAACTAATGTATTATTTTTTAAAAAACACTTTACCCATCTTTACTGAAAATCTAATCCAAAATGTAAAGTAAAAAATGCAATAAAACTATGATGTTATTTAATTAGATAAATTTATAATTGTTTTTAAAATAATATAAATGTCAGACATTATAGTCTGAAGAAAAACTGATTTTTCGATTAATAATGAAATTATGTTTTCCTTTTTGTTGCTTTTAATCATAATGATTAATAAAGTTTTAAAAATATTTTTAAAATATTTCCAATTCTGGTAGACGTTATACTGGTTGGTGAAGACTACATTTTCTCATCGAAAATTGATAGGTTTAATACAAACCATTTAGTTACCGTATTTTAAAAATAAGTTTCAATTTTTTTTGTCTGCGTGTACTTGAAGATATTTTTATATGGTAATTTTTATGTGTAAATGAAAATGTCATTTGTGGGTTACTCCTCTTTAGCGGAAAAATTGTACAATTTTAGCACATTTGATCACCATACATTTATCTTATCTTGATCTGTCAACACATTTCAATGACAGTGGATAGGTTAGAAAGGTCAACTCTGTATTTAAAAATGGTTTTATTCTAAATTTCGAGCTATAAATAAGTAATATTTGTGTAAATCAGATTAATTTAACACTAAGTTTTCTAATTTTCTCAAAATCATGTGTCACAAATGTATATATTTTTATTTTTGCAAGAATTTTAAAAGCGAAAATTAACTTTTGTTTAAAAATTTGGAAATCGCAGAAAATGATTGAAAAAGTGAAAATTAAAAACAAAATCTCAAAATTTTAGATTCCAGTCAATATAATTTCTGTTTGAAATAAACCAGAGTATTTTGCTTACTGGAAATAGTAGATTTAATCATTTAGCTTTCAATTAAAATTAAAATGAAATTTTCAATAAAACTTTTTTATTTAAAAAAATTTAATTTAATTTTAAATTTAGATATCGAAAATGAGTAGAGGTATCTGTTATACACGGTTCTTCTTACCTAACGTCGGTAATTTATTACAGGAGTTGCAAACGACTTAAATCGAAATTACTTGTCTTCGATTTTACTTGTCACTAAGCTAAACCACAAATAATCATTCTAAGTTCTGTATTTTATTTATAGATGCATTTTTAATAATATATGGTTAATGCAAATCTATTTTAAACTTACAAATAAATAAATTTTAGTTTTTAATATTTTACAGAAAAAAAGTAATCTAAATTTACGAAAACATGTATGTACATACTTAGAAATGTAGATGGTTAAAATTTGGCAATATTTACAGTACATTGTGGTCTCTTTATTTGTGAAAGTGGTTTGCTCTAAGTCACTATAAATTAAATTGATTTTGTAAGGTTAAATATCAAATACAATTACTAAAATTATTTTAGGTTAATAGCAAAATTAACTAATTTATGTTAAATTTACCAATATTTACATTCAATTTGTTTATTTATTTCATTTGTTTATATACTTTTATTCTTTTTTTTTTGTACGGTAATATAATTTTATGTACTTTTAACACTTTTCTAGAGATATTAACAATATGTACCTCCACTCATTTTCCTTATCTAAATTTTAAATTAAAGTTTTAAAAATAAAATAAAAGTTTTCTTAAAACTTTTATTTTAATTTTAATTGAAAGCTAAATGATTAAAATTATTATTTTCAGTAAGCAAAATACTATGGTGTATTTCAAAAAGAAATTATATTGATTGAAATCTAAAATTTTGACTTTTTAAAAAAAAATTCAATTTTCGGCTATTTTTGATCGATAGACATACTTGCAAACAAAAGTTATTTCACGGTTTTAAAAAATCTTACAAAAATAAAATATACTTTTATGAAAAGTTATTTAATGAAAATTGTTAATTTTAAAGTTAAATAATTTTCTTTAAACGAAATATTAGTTTCTTATTGCTTGAAATGTAGTATAAAAATAATAAAACGTTTCTTAATCAGGGTAGCGCTGTTATCTGAAGTGTTGACCGATATGTGACAGCAGGACTTAACGAAAAATCTAAGTAGTGATGATCAAAATTGACAGAGGTTTATAAGACCTAAATAAACGTTTGTTTTTGTTTTGTAACTACGTAGTAAAATTAGAAATATAGCATATTTTCAGGACTTATATCTTTGCTTTATAACCTTATTTTGATGATACTTTATAAAAAATAAAAATAAAAATAACTTTGTTTTAAATTAAATATGAAATTTAATCACTGAATATATACACCAGGCTTTCGACAAGAACGACGAAACTCGAACTGTTGCCCTACATATGTCCAAAGCATTTGACAGAGTCTGGCATGCTAGCCTTCTACGCAAGCTGCGAGATTATGGACAATTGTTTGACCTTATCCAGTCATTCATTTCAAATCACACAATGAAGATAGCATTGAACGTATATGTCTCCCAATACTATCATACGAACGCGGATGTCCCTCAAGGGTCTATTCTAGGTCCTATTCTTTTCCTTATCTACATTAACGATTTCCTAGATGTAATAAGATTCCAAGTAGGCATATACGCTGACGGCACTACAGTTTACTCTCGCATCGATTAAAAATCTGCTGAGGCTGACAAAGTAAACCTCGCTGCCGAGCTTGAAAAGGACCTCCGATCCGTGGCGGACTGGCAAGAAATGGCTCGTGAATTTTAATGCTTCCAAAACGAAGCTGCTATCTATTAATCATCACAGACAATCACTCATACCCCCATTAGCATGGATCAGGCTAGTCACCCTGAAAGCAATACATCGTCGGCTTAACTCTCACAACAGATCTCAAGTAGAATGACTATATAGAATCCATAGCTAAACCCGCTGCTAAGAAAGTCGGTTCTCTGTGTAGGGCCAGGAAGTTTTTGCCGCCTGAAACAATCCGCACATATATAAATCTACCATCCACCCGTGCATTGAATACTGCTGCCATATCTAGTCGGGTGCTCCTGCTATCCACCTAGGTGTCCTAGACAAAATCCAACGGAGAATCTGTAATGTAATAGATCCCGACTTGGCAGCTCGGATACAGTCACTTTCTCACCGGCGCAATGTGACTTCCCTGTGTCTCTTCTACAAATACTTTCACGGCTTCTGCTCCGATGAACTTAGCTCACTGGGCCCCCCTATATATAAATTTCCTCAAGCCACACGATTAGCAACTAGGCCCCACCCTTTTGCTGTGAAACAAATAAATTGCAAACGCAAATTCTACTCCCTCAGCTTCTTTTCTCGCACTTCCCACCTTTGGAATTCCCTTCCATTTACTTGCTTCCCCGACATCTATAATATCCAAGAATTTTAATGTAAAGTCAGTAGTCATCTCCTATCTCACTAACTACATCCTCTCTCTCATGCTCCTTTCTCCGTCCACTCCACTCTCATCAGCATTCTCATTCTTCTCTTACCCACTTCCTGGCACACCCTATAACCTGTCACTCTTTCTCATAATTTTCCTCCTATGTAACCCCCTGCAAAACAAACGCAATAAAATGCCTTGCTTGTGGTGATATGATTAGAAAAAAAATTATTATCCAATATCCTAAAAATTATATATATATATATATGTGTGTGTGTGTGTGTGTGTGTGTGTGTGTGTGTGTGTGATTATTTGCGCTCTCACACCCTGACTGAGCACTATGGAGAAATGGTAAACTTTGAAAAACTGTAGCAACTCAAGCATCTACGCATCGTTTATTCAGTAATGAATTTGAACACTCTCAGCTACTGGCGTATGTTTACATTATACATAACAGCCAGTGGTAGAATCGCCGACTGATGTCAATTCGCTCGGGTTTCAATGCTGGCAAAAAGCAATCAGATTGATGAGATGAACTATGATACAGCGAAACAGATCTGTCTGCGGATATATATATATATATATATATATATATATATATATATATATATATATATTATTTTTCTTTAATCCGATGTGGAAGAGTAGGAAGGTAAATTCCAAGAATCCTCCTTATTGTAATCTAACTAGCATCAATATTGGTAAATATTTTCTCACGTTAATAGACAAAAATTTTAATAGCAGTAACACTCTACGGAAGATTTTTAATAGGTACAAATTTAGTTATTCTTGCACCCCGAATATGGACAGCCTTAATCCTGAATCTAGGTCCGGAACTCTAAACGAATGCAGCTGTAATTATGTGGACGCCTGCCCGGTGGAGGGAAAATGCAAATCCACCCAGGTGATTTATGAAGCCCGCATTTCTCCATCAAACAATAAAAATGACTTCCGGATTTATATTGGTATGTCCGCCGGTCCTTTCAAACAAAGACTGTATAACCACAGGTACTCTTTTTCGAACCCCGGTCAGAGGTACCAGACAGCCCTTTCACGAGCATTCTGGAAAATGAAAGAGGAATGGCTGGATTCTGAAATTAGCTGGAAACTAGTAGGTTCAGCCCGTATTCCGAGGAATTTTCGTGATAGGTGCTGTCTATGTTTACTGGAAAAAATTTCAATATTAAAATACCACCACCAACACCGGCTACTGAATCTTAGGAGGGAATTCATCAGTAAGTGCCGCCACAAGGCAAATGTTTTGAATACTTAAATTTAGAATTTAAATCCCCGTTTGCTAGATGTTAGAATATAAATTAAATGGATTCAATTTAAATTTTAATCTTAATTTTACTTTAACGTTAACCTTAAAAAGTATTTTAACCCCCCTACCTTCCTATCCCAATCTCTTTTAATTGCCTTTCTTTATAAAATATGGATTATTTTACTAAACCTCTTTTTCCTTGGTTAACATATATATTTTTTTTTTCTCTAATATTTTTTAAACTTATAACTTCCTGTAATTGGTATTTAGTTCGCATCTACCTAAAAAGATTAATTAAATAAACTTAATTAAAACACATTTTTAAGATTTTATATTTAAAATCCTTCACTTCCCCCCCACCAAATATACCTCTTCATACAGCTCAAAATCTTAACATTAAAAAAGTAATTTAACTCCTTTAGTTGTCTATCTTTATAAAATATGGATTCCTTTACTAAACCCCCCTTTTTCCTTTGTTAACACACACACACACACATATATATATATATATATATATTTCTTTAATAATTTTAAATTTATGACTTCCTGTAATGGATAAACTTAATTAAAAATTTTTAAGATCTTACATTTATATCTATTCCTTCCCCTCCTAAAAATACCGTTTCAAACCACTGTAAACATTCACGTATGGAGCCGAGCTAGCGTCTTCCATTTGATATTTGATACCCCGTCTTTCTCTTGTCTCTATACACCCTCTAATCTCCGCCCCTCCCAGCTCTGTCCTTTTCTGTTTTGCTTAACCTCACCCCCAACTAAAAAAAAAATCCCACTTCCCTGACCTTAAGGGAACTCTCAATTTTTGACCGTTGTTAACTTTGCCCATCCCCCTTTACCCCAAGGCCTTCTCCATTTAGAACAGAACAATGTCTCTGAGGTGACGTAGAATCTCTGTTAGAGATCTCATGTCGAAATGTGCATCCGACACTTTTGAATTTTGAAACTTTTCTCTAATTTATATATATATATATATATATATATATATATATATATATATATATATATATATAATAACGATAATAATAATAACAATAATAATGATAATATAAATAATTGTTATAATATATTTCAGTCCGTCTCGAAAAACCCACCGAGAATAAACGCGGAGGGGAAAAAAGGGGAAATAAAAAAAGAAACCAACTAAGTACGTGAACATACGTCAAAATACTCGTAAGAAAGAAAAAATCCCGATATATATATATATATAATTATTTGTTGCTCTACTATTGTATTGAGCGCTTTAGTGTTAGGATTCCCGTCTCGGGCTTTTTTCTTACTTACGAGTATTTTGACGTATGTTCAAGTACTTAGTTGGTATGTATATATATATAGATATATATACTGGAAGCAAGTGGATGTCTAGCCACACTAATGAACTGTGATACAGCGAAACAAGCTTATATAGAGATAATTATATAGATATATATATATTATGCTGCTATGTGCATCAGAGAAAAGACATTTAGGACTATTTTGTTGCCCTGAAAAGGGTCGTTTTACTTTATTTATTGCCTCTTTAACCGTCCTCATTGCAAAGCTGGTTCCTGATACAAGTCTTGCATAACGTAGTCAGCACCAACTTCATATTTGCTCAATCGATATCTGTCAACAATATAATCGAGAGAGGAAATCCTATAAAATGGATTTATAAAACTCATGATATTGCCGACATAAACACGATTTACATTATCAATTGCCCAAATATGTGTGATAGTTTGGTCAAGTATTTCCCCTTTGAGTATTTTGCGCAGGTCTGCTGCCTACTCCGGATATTCCCACATCAAAGAAGACATTGACAGATATTGTAAGGCCTTTAGCCTTTTCTGGATCATCGCTCTTTTCTTTTTTAACTTCTGGACTACTCAACAATCGATGAATTTATTCCACTTGGCCTTCATGACATCAGTTATGCTGAATGCACAAGCATTATGTGCAAACTTCTTTCGTTCCCAAAATTTACTGATGATGCTTGGTGTGCTGCCTCACTGATATTACCAATGACTTGCAAGAACACTCTACCATTGTGAATGGGTGTTCATACTGCCTGTTTAGAACTTCTACAACTCAATTTAAGCAGGTAGCTATCCTCTTCAGAAACAATTGTTCATTAGTAGGGGAATCAGTAGTAAATTTTTGCCTTTGTTTGGTAATAGAGTTCCGACGAAGTCCTTGTCAGCATGTAGGATATCATTGAGGGTCTCAGACACTACATTCATATTTTCAATGATACCCTTGACGATGTTCATTGTGTCAATAGAGTCGTTTTGTATATTGATATCGATGTAGAGGTTACTCATCCAAGGCCCCAATAACAGTTTCCTCACGATTCTCAGCACTTGCACCTTCACAAAGAAACTGCAAACTTGAGACAGCTTCATTACTGACAGAAAGTCTCAAGACAGTTTTTTTGCATATTTCAAATATGGGAAGTAAGTGGCGTCAAGGTGGAAATTTATATGCAACCGATTGCCTCGGAATCTGGTGATTCGGGACAATGGACGACTTTGTTGATGAAAAAAGGACTTCATTGCGTTGACAAGCTCAACTTTATGGCCACAATAATTTGCCGGGGAGGCCATCGCATATTTTAAGAGGATGTGCGTTGTGGTGCAGTGGATATCGGCTCGGAACGAGAAATCGGGGTGCCGAGTTCGAATTCCAGTTGAATTCATTGCATTCACTTACTCGCAAATACCCTTGGGAAAGGTATTAATCCGGCTCTTCCTTTCAGTTATGGGTTAAATAACAGGACGGATTGGGTTCTATAGTCTTGATCGGCAACCAGTCTACCGCAGAAAGCAATGGCATCCTACTGCGGGAAAATTTTCTGCCCAGTCAGTCATGTCTCTTTCGAGACATGATTGCCCAAGCGTGTTTCACGTATGGCACCTAACTGACTGAATTTGCCATGAAAGGCACTCACTCACATTTGTTGTTCCCCTGTTGCGGGTCTCGTAATAACTCGGGACCTTCCTCGTCTTTACTGTGACTGCTTCCAGTGAATGAAAATCACAATGAAAGTCTTTAATATCCATCTTCCACTCTTTTTTTTTTTTTAATGAATCGATTGTTACGTGATTAACAGGAGCCGGTCTGGTTTGTCCAAAATTTAATTTTTGACATAATTTGTAGTAAAATGTCATCAACACTTTGGCCTGTTTACAGCGAGCCTACTTTAGCCAAGTGGTTGATGCAGTCACAAATATGTTGTTTGTAGTCTTCAGCAGTTCCTCCTGGAAGACGTTCTATCGACAGAAGATGGAAAGTTGGTGTTGTCAACAGCACGCAGTTGACATGGAGCCCATCTTGCATTGTTGAGTTAAAGACTAAAAGGCCGTTTTTGTTTTAAAGACTAAAAAGTTGTTTTTGGCATTTTGCACTGCAGAAAATGTCTTCATATCTGATAAGAAGCCAGGCTCCCCTATATTTCTATAAACAGTAATAGAGCGGCTGGTCGTAAGATATTGTTGCAAGGACGGTCTTTTCGTTATAGATTGCATCAGTTCACTAATCCGAGAAGCAGGAATGCTATTTAAAAGGAAGTCATAATGCAGTTTTCTTTACAGTTATATATTAGAAATATTTTAGAAATATTTTCCTTCTGCTTCTCAATGTACTGAAGTTTGCCTAATTTTTTTCAGAAGTTTGTTTCATTTCTTTACGCAAAATGATTTTTCGGTAAATTTATATTTGATTTTCAAAAGATGAAAAGACTTTCAAAGAGATGAACCCTGAGTTGAAATTGCATCAAACAAGCCTGAATTTGCATCTGACAGGCTTGAATTGGCTGCAGAGAATGTTGAATTCACTGACGACAAGATTGAACTGACGGCAGACAGGGTTGAAATGATAATAGACACGGTTGAATTTTCAGCAGACAGGGTAAAAATGCATCAGAGTAAGATTGCATCGAACAGGCCTGAATTCGCATTGGATAAGCTTGGATTGGCAGCAGAGAATGTTGAATTCACTGACGACAGGGTTGAGATGACAGTAGACAGGGTTGAATTTTCAGCAGACAGGGTAGAAAATGCTTCAGAGTTAAAATTGCATCGAACAGGCCTGAATTGGCATTGGATAGACTTGGATTGGCAGCAGAGAATGTTGAGTTCACTGACGACAGGGTTGAGATGACAGCAGACAGGGTTGAAGTAACAGCAGACAGGGTTGAAGTAACAGCAGACAGGGTTGAATTTTCAGTAGACAGGGTAGAAAATGCATCAGAGTTAAAATTGCATCAAACAGGCCTGAATTTGCATTGGATAAGGTTCAATTGGCAGAAGAGAATGTTGAATTCGCTGACGACAGGGTTGAAGTGACAACAGACAGGGTTGAATTGGAAGAATACAGGGTTGATTTGACAGAAGACAGGGTTGAAGTTACAGCACATATGATAGCATTGACATCAGGCGAGATTGCAGATGCAACTGAAGTGGCAGAGAAGCAGACAATAGAAGAAGCAGCAACAGAACGGGCCACCTGCTTGCATCTCTTTTGAAGATGTACAAAATGTTTTGCTTTATTCTATTCTGTAAACAATTTATGAAGACGACAAGCTACACTGGATGAAACTGGAGGAAAAACATTTCTAGCATTCTTCTTTGTGATCCAGGCTGATATAATTCGTATTGAATTAGAAGATAGAAATTTCTTAAAAGTATAGCCACACAAAATTGGTTTAACATTGATGAACTTGCTTAAAATTTATTCAGTTGAAAATATCTAAAAAAATCAAGTTTGAATTTGAGTTTTCATTAATGGCATATAAACATCTGTGGGTTATTTAATGTCAAAAAGGTGGTGTTTTAAGGTACTTTTTTAATGTTTGGTTATAGTGAGATAATTGATTTAGTCAGATTTTAATGATAATTTTAATGACTTTTTTTATTTTAAAAAACTGAAAATGTCTTCTAGTTTGTATTCAAAATTGTTCTGCTGAGAATAATATTTTTTTCTTCAAAAATGTGTTATGGTAAAAATCTTTTTTTCAAAAATGTATTGTTGGTAATATTTTCCTTTAAAAATGTATATTTTTCTATAAAAATATTTTTATGTATCCATTTCTATAAAAGTGTATTTTTACACTTTCATAGTATTTTGACTCCAGTTTGGGGGTTAACTATTTGCCCATAGCTGGGACCCTAACAGGTGCTACCACTCCGGGACAAGGTGAACCTGAAAACAACTGCAATTAAGAGGTACTTCTATGCACCTCACAAACTCTCAATCAGAGACCTTGCTGCCGGATGCAGTTTACCGTCATAACCAGGACCCAAAAAATCAAGTAATCGTTGGTTTGGAGTAAAACTTTCAGTAATTATCCACAAATGATTGAATTTATTTTGGGAGTTTTAATTTTTAATGATCTAGGTATTTTTTAAAATCTTTCACCCCACCTTTCCCGCACACATCATTACTAGTTTCATGTAAAAGAAGGACAACTTTGGAGAAGTTTTCGATGTTAATACTAAGAAATAATTAAAAAAAAACTTTAGTATTAAGATTCAATTTAATCACGTGGATCATACATTTCCCATGTCCTTTAATAAAAAATATGATGTCAAAAAAATGGTAGATATCACTTTTAATTAAAAAATTAACTAAAATCAGATCAATATGATTTGTTTGAAATTTACAAGTCTATTTTGCTTAATGAAAAGAGTAATTTTAATGATTAAATGTTTACTATCTAAACTTATTTATAAATGGAACTTTGTCTCTGTGTGTGTGTATGTGTCTGTGTGTGTGTCCGTTATGTATAGACTCCGAAACGGCTGAACCGATTTTCTTGAAAATTTACACAGTTGTACTATAAGCGTCTGCGAGTGTTCTTAGCTAGATTTTGTGTCGAGGTACCCCCGATAAATATCGGAAATCGATAATCGAAAAAATCGGGTTATAGAAGGGGTGGTCCGATTTTAATCAAGTTTGATACATTCATAGACAAAGACATAAGAAATGATATTCAGAAGTTTCAAAGTTGCAGTTCTTACAATAGTGCAGAAAATCGATTATAAGATGTTTGTGTGTGTGTTTGTTTATCTGTCTGTATGTCCTTTATACAAATCCACAATTTTTATCCGATTCTCGCCAAACTTCACACAAATATTCTTTAGGCTGAATCTGAGCTCCAGGACCATGGATTAGTTTTAAAGCTTTCATTACACCCGAGCAACGCCGGGCTATGCTGCTAATTTTTAATCAGTAAAAAGAAATAGAAAGCTAAACTGAATGGACTTTTTTAATGAAAGCTAATTTTTTTATTAAACCCTAGTTATAACGAGGAAGTGAAAGAACGAGGTAGTTGTAACGAGGTAGTGGAAGTGTAATATAACGGTCTGGCCCCACCCAAGAAGGCTGATGAAGCGTGGGTGTTCCCGGTTGATGAAAAGTAGCGGATGTCACTTTGACCCTATTTCCGACAGCGGCGGAAATGCCTACGCAGGCAAACAGACAGGTGACTCTGAGAATCGCGTGGGCGTCGCGGATCGAGGCAAAACCCGGAAGAAACAAGTTCCGGTTTTGGAAGATATAAAAAGACCTCGAAAACAAGGATTCGCGAGAAGTCGAAGAAGAAGCTAGAAGAGCTAAGCAGAGAGGCTACACTCCCGTCGAACCCAATTAGAAGCGCGCTCTCTCACTCTCTGTTCCCTAGGCTACACGGTCCATCGTCATTAATAAAAACACAAGTCATATTTTTATATACATGCTTGTTTGTTGTCTGTCATTATATAACAGAAGAACGTACATTGAAAATTTTTAAAAATTTTAGGAAACTAGAAATTGAAAAAAAATTTTTTTCAAGATATGATTTGCAAACCCTATTAAACTTCAAAAATGCATGTGAAACACGGAAATGAAATTAAAAGAATTGTACGTAAACAAAATTTTAAAAAATGAGTTTTTTTTTCTTTTTTTTCATTGTATATCTTTTTTTAACCCTTCAACAAAACAAAAAAAAGGTAAGTAAATGAAGGATTTCTAAATCTTGGTATAGTAGTGTACCTCCACTACCTCGTGATGACTAAGGTTTTAAAAAAAAGAAAATGTCTTCATTATCTTAGCTATTTTGTTTTTAAATTGTTGAAAGCTAATTCAAAATATGTACCAGAAGTCTTCCATTTCCCTTCTGTGCACCACGTGACACCTTTCAAATTCAACAGGCTTTCCCACGTTGCAAATCATCCCTTCAAAATTTAGAGTTTTTTTAAAATAAATTCCTAGTTTCCTCATGTCTGAAAAAAATGGGAATCACAATGTTACAAAGTATTATAAAACTAGGAATTAAAAAAAGACTTTAAATTTTCAGGTAATGATTTGCAAAGCCTGTTGAACTTGAAACATATATGTGAAACACGGAAGTGAAATGAAAGAATTATTGTATATAACCAAAAAATAGTTTATTTTTCTTTTTAGCTTTAAATTAAAAAAGCTAAAAAAAAAAATGAAAGCCTTTTCTATTTAATCTTTCAAAAAATATTTACTTATGACGTACTTGTGGAGGTCAGTCAGTTAAGTCCCATACGCAATACAGGCTTGGGCGATCATGTCTCGAAAGAGACATGACTGACTAGACAGAAGATTATCCCGCAGTAGGTTGCCATTGCTTTCTGCGGTAGACTAGTTGCTAGCCAAGGCTATAGAACCCAATCCGTCCTGCCATTTAACTCATAACTGGAGGGAGAAGAGATAAATTATATTACATTATTATATTAAGTATTAGTGGGGGATCAGTTGATAACTTCATAACAATAGAAAACAGATCCCCCACTTTATGCCCAGTAGAAGTTTTAATTATGTTCCCAACTATTATATTCAGTCAGTCACTTAAGTGCCATACTTGATACACGCTTGGACGATCATGTCTCGAAAGAGACATGACTGACTGGGCAGAAGATTATCCTGCAGTAGGTTGCCATTGCTTTCTGCGGTAGACTGGTTGCCGATCAAGACTATAGAACCCAATCTGTTCTATTATTTAACCCATAACTGGAGAGAAGAGACGGATTAATACTTTTCCCAAGGGTATTTGTGCGTAAGTGAATACAAGGAATTAACCAGCAGTAAACAAAAACAAATTCTTCAGCATTTAATAACCCAAAAGGGTAGATATGCTGGTAAAACACATAACTAAACTAAACTAGCAGCTGCACACTTAACCAATGTTTTGATAGTATTGATGATGTCAGCTCCACGCTTTTGGCGTTTTCAATTAAAAGCCCACAAGAAAGAAGCAAATCGGAGTGAAAATACATTTTTCAAAATAGAATCTCAAATAATTAAACATGGGTTTTAGTATACTCAGAAAATATAGTTTCCACAGGGAACTTGCGAACTAACTTTCCTCGAAATTTTTGTTTGTTTCTCTTTTTGCTGAAACAAAAAAGACACAGGCGTTTTCAAAACTTCCTACTAAACTTCTCTGTGTAACGCTCTAGGGCCATTCGTATCATATTTGATACAGTATGAAAACAAGCCTTGAAAGAAATATTTTCCTGAAAGATTTTTTAAGAGAAATATTTTATAAAATTGAAATGAAAGCAGTACTGACTGCTCAGTCAATGAATACCAAATGTTTCCTTATAGGGAAATACTGTATCAAATATGATACGAATGGCCCTAGAGGGTTAAGCGCCTCTAAGTCTTTAAGGTAATTAAATTCTTAATATATTATATAAGCTTCACTCATATATGTGATTACATATTTTAAATCCACCATTATTTCTTAATACTATAAACTTTATTTTTTTACCAAAAATACGCATTTTTTTAAAAATTTCAGCGTCGCCTCTCTGTATAATCGCACCATTGTAAATATCTCTCATTCATTTTGTTTTCATTTTGTCATAGGTTTTACTAAATGTGGGTAGACCTCTTTTAAGTAATTTCTCTGTTTATTATTTACTTTAACAGCAACCGTAAACTATATTCCCTTTCCCAGTTCAAAATTTCAGCCACTTGAAGACGGTCGAAGCTTATATCTTTTTTTTCTTTTATAAGCGTTTCACCCCGAGCAAGGCATGTCACTGCCACTATTGTGCAGGGGGCTACGTAGAGTGGAGAAAGGCTGATTAAATATAGGAAATGTCAGAGGCTGGGTGATAGGCGGGTAAGGATACCGAGAATGAGGGTTGGGTAGATGAGAGTGTTCTGAGAATAGTTGGGAGTTAGTGTGATAGGAGGTGTCTATTGACCCTACATTTAAACACCTGGAGATTGTAACTGTCGGGAAAGCAGACTTGTGGAAGGGAGTTCCATAGGCGGGAAGCGCGAGAAAAGAAGCTGTTGGAGTAGAATTTACGGTTACATCTTATTTGTTTAACTGTAAAAGGGTGGGACCTAGTTGCTAATCTAGTATCTCGTGTAAATTCGTGCTTAGGCGGCACCAGTGATCTAAGCTCATCGGAGCAGAAGCCATGAAAGTACTTGTAGAAGAGGCACAGGGAAGCCACATCACGCCAGTGAGAGAGCGGCTGCAGCCGGTCTGCCAAGTCAGTATCAATCACGTTACAGATCCTCCTTTGTATTTTGTCAAGAAGCCCAAGGAGAGCAGCAGGGGCACCCGACCAGATATGGCAGCAATATTCAATACACGGGCGGATGGTAGATTTGTATATGTGCAGAATAGATTCAGGTGGGAAAAACTTTCGGGCCCTGCACAGGGAGCCCACTTTCATAGCAGCAGATTTGGCAATGGATTCGATATAGTCATTCCATTTGAGGTCCGCCGAGAGTGTAAGGCCAAGGAGGCGTAGTATTTTACTCTCTGGGAGGCTAGCCTGTCCCATGCTAATGGGAGGTAGATGCGATTTTCTATAGTGGTTAGTTGATAACAGCTTTGTTTTAGAGGCATTGAAGTTTACTAGCCATTTCCTACCCCAGGCCACTACGGATTGGAGGTCCCTTTCAAGTACGGCAGCGAGGTTCACTTTGTCGTCCAGACCTGGTTTCTGATCGATGCGAGAGTAGATTGTTGTGTCGTCGGCATACATGCCAACTTGGGATCTAATGGTGTCGGGGAGATCATTAATGTAGATCAGAAAGAGTGTGGGACCTAGGATGCAACCTTGAGGGACGCCCGCGTTCGTATGGTAGTTTTGGGAGGCATATGACAAAATGGAAACATTTTTTGAATGAGAGATGTTTACAATGATGTGATTATACATTTGCATGACAGGGAAGCGACGCTGAAATTTAAAAAAAAAATGAGTATTTTTGGTAAAAAATAAAAGTGTATAATATTAAGAAATTATGGTGGATTTAAAATATATAATTACATATATGACTGAAGCTTATATAATTGTGAATATGGCAACAAAATGGAAGACAACAGTATGAAGATTGTAAATAATATAAATAATTAAAATAACTCATCAAAGAAATATAGACAAATATTTTTCTTACATATTTATCTTCCCCAAGTTTTTTTCTTTATGACCATGCAGATAGCAAAATTGACAAGAGCCCATCGACGGTTGAAATTTTTCGAATGATGTCTTTAACGAAGAAATCAAATATGCAAATGCTTACGCCATCAATTCACTTTATCTTTCACCTGTTTTGGTTGTGAATTTGTATTTTTGATTATACAGTTTGTTGAATGCCATACGTTATACACGCTTGGACGATCATGTCTCTTTCGATCCTTGACTGACTAGGCATATTTTCCTACAGAAGCTTGCCATTGTTTTCTGCGTTAGACTGGTTGCCAACCAAGGTTATATGACCCATTCTGTCCTGCTTCTCAGTTTAGCTAGAGAGAAAAAAAGTTGTGTTATCTTTCCCATGGGTATTTGCGCGTAAGTGAATGCAACGAATTCAACAGGAATTTGAACTCTGATCTTCAATTTCTCATTACAAGCAGATATCCACTGCACCACAACGCACTTGATTATTACATATTGAAAGAAACAAAATAAGGAACTCGCATTTCGACTGTAATAGTCTAACTCAGTCTCTTTATCATTTTAAGAATTATTTTATCCCAAGTAAGGCAATAATGCCACTATGGTGCAAGCTTTTATAGGGAATAAAAGAGAATGCGAAGTCATTAGTGTGTAAGAGTGTGTAAAATCACAACAAAGGAACAGGAAAACAGCAATTAACGATTAACTTTGTAATTGTTCTGGTGCCCTTCTACGAGGAACGGACACTTCCACTTACTATATATAATTACCTGCGTGACTTCCGGAAGGCATTTAGTAGGCAGTTCAGTACGCAGTTAATGCCAGCTACTAGTGAGGCAATACGCAGCGTAACTTTACCGTTCGTACTTTCATATTTCCATTTATTTATTGATAACAATTCTTTGTATACGTTTTTCTTATTAAACTAACTCACTGTTTTGAACATACCGTCTGTTTTTTTTGTGTCTTATTTCCGACCAAACCGGTCACTACGAATTTGCGGAGAAGTTTCGCCACAACAACACAACAACAAATTTGCGATGAAGATGCACAAAAGTAATTGAACTTACTAGGAATGTAGTTGGCAGGGAAGAAATAAATGAGAAAGGACTTTCATAGAAGTTAGTGTTAAAAATAATAACACAGATTTAACACAGATTTTTATTTATTTCTCCCATAAGATTTATCAAACATTGAAGATCGTCAGTGCAGTATTTCTGCGAGCTATGTAGGCAGGATTTGACAAACAGATTCTCTGGTCTGTGATTGTTTTTTTCAATGTATGCATCTGAATTTTATTCACAAGAGAACCATGCCCATGGGCAAGTTTGGGATTTACAGAGATTTTAATGCCTGAAGTGCTTAAAATATTCAGAGACTTCTAGATTTCTTTTAATAATTGTTGATGAATAAATTATTTTAACTTGTGTTTTAACAATTGATGGTGGAAAAAATTTTAAATTGTTTTAATAATTGGTAGTGAGAATAAATAAACTTCTGCGATAAATCTGTGTGCATTTTAATATGTCTTCATATTAAGAACAATATTTATTAGCAAAATAGGCAAGCGGGGGGTCTATTTTACTGAAACTGCAAAATAAGCTTAAAAAGCAGGTTTGTTTATTTTACCGGAACCGGAACATAGTTTCTTATTTTCTTTTCTATTTCATTTTTTTATTTTTTTTTATTTTTGCGAAACAAAATTTTCAGTTGCTCGGCGCGGTTTTCATATAGATATCTATTTTAAATTTGTTTTTATGCCATCGTTATTTGTGGTTTTTTACTGGAGATCAATTTTTGTATATCTCTTGAGTTGGGGTTTCCAGGGATTCTTTTAATGTGTTTTTGGTTCCATTGTTTATCATTTCAAGTGCACCTACTATCACTGGCACTACTATCATTTCCACATTTTTTCTATTTCAATTTCCAGGTCCTTATACTTTCACAGTTTTTCGAATTCCTTGGTGGCTATGTTACAATCCGCTGGACAAGCCATATCAATTAATAGACAAGTTTACTCTTTCTGGTTTTTAACAATAATGTCTGGCCTATTTGCTTCAATTGTTCCGTCTGTGTAGATGGTGTAATCCCATAGAATGATGACATCTTTTATTTCTGTAACCGCTGCTGGGTGATATTCATACCAGTGTTTGTTTACAGATTTTCCATAGTGTTTGCACATTGTCCAATGTAAATATTGCCCCACTCTATCGTGACGATTTTATATTTATTTGAGGCAAGTACAGAACATCCTGAGACTATATGGTCTATTGTTTCTGGTATTTATCTCAGAACGTACATTTTGGATCCACATTATTATGTATAATATTTGCCTGAAAGTTCCTAGTGAAAAGGCTTTGGTTTTGCGCTGCAAGAATAAAGCCTTCAGTCTCAGACTTTAATCCAGATGCACGTAACCATCGATGAGTATTAACTTTATCAACATTGGGTTTATTAACACGTTCTGGATATTGGCCATGCAGAGGTTTGTCTTGCCAGCCTTGTTTCATCTGTTGAAGAGCTTTAACCTTGACTTTCGTTTTCATATTTTTTGCCGCAATAGTTTTTTCTTGGCTTCTGTTTTGCTTTGCTATAGAATCTACTAAATTTAAATTTTGTTTGTATTTACTGCCTTCTTTCATTATTGAATATCTTTTCTTTCTGTTTTCATTTTGTTTGACTAATTGTATCATCCAGTTTTTTGTTGTTTCTATGTATGTTAGTAAGCCAATAGTTGTTGTCTTGTATGACAAATCTAGCTGAATAAGAACTCTTCCACTTTCTTTACAGGGTATGTATAGACGATATATATCAGCCTTTTGATAAGGCATCTTATGCGTAAAAAGACGCTTTCTTGTCCTTAGGTCTTATGCTTAGAAAGAAGCTTTCTTGTCTTAGATTATTATTATTAT
This sequence comes from Ascarosepion bandense, assembly GCA_037127315.1. Taxonomy (NCBI): domain Eukaryota; kingdom Metazoa; phylum Mollusca; class Cephalopoda; order Sepiida; family Sepiidae; genus Ascarosepion; species Ascarosepion bandense. The sequence continues at coordinate 1,174,172 of JBBBDQ010001562.1, forward strand.
TATTATTATTATTATTATTATTATTATTATTATTTATTACGTTGTATAATCTTGCAAAATAATACTTTTGAGTGCCGAACTATCATAGATTCTTCCGGTTCTATGAATAAAAAGGGATATGTGGGAGGTTTTATGAATACTTTGGACGCTGTAAGTAAGAATGCATATATGGTTGCTTGGTTTGATTGATTTTGTTTAGTGGCATATCAACAGATCTATGGGTTATTTAAAGCCGAAAGCTTAAAACTTTGATTGGTTAGGTTGGTTGATTTAGTTTAGTGACATGGGTTATTTAATGCCGAAATCTAAATATATATGGTTTGGTTGGTTGATTTTCTTTAAAGAAATATTAGTCCTTATTGGTTATTTAATACCGAAATAATTGTATTTTGATTTGTTTGTTTGGTTGTTATATTTAGCTACATATCAACCCCTATGGATTATTAAATGCTGAAATTTAAATATTGAGATTGGCTTGGTTGGTTGATTTTTTTTAGCAGTATATCATATCTATGGGTTATTTAATGCCAAAATTAAATATTTTAATTGGTTTGATTGCTTGGTTTTGTTTACCTGAATACCAATCCTTATTGGTTATTTAATAACGAAATAATTATATTTTGGTTTGTTGTTTCGGTTGATATATTTAACTACATATTATCCTATATGGATTATTTAATGCCGAAATTAAAATATTTTGATTGGTATGTTTGATTGAATTTGTTTAGCGGCATATCAACATCTATGGGTCATTTAATACCGATACTTAAATATTCTGAAAGTAATTGTAAACCTTTGACTAGAGTTGAAATGTTTTGTTGTTCATTTTGCAATAAAATGTGTTGTTAAATCTACTTTACAATCTGGTATATGATATTATGTTTAAAAATGTATTGTTGGTTAGGTTTGGTTCGTTGTCTTTAATGACATATCAACTTCAATGGATTAATGCATGTCGAAACTTAAATACAATTTGATGTCTCCTACTAAAAATATTTTGAATGCAAATAAAATGAATTTGCGATAATTTTGCTATAAAATAAATTGTTGGTAATTTTACTATAAATAGATAAGAATTTGTGATAATTTTGCTATTAAATAAATTGTTGGTAATTTTACTATAAATAGATACGAATTTGTGATAATTTTGCTATAAAATAAATTGTTGGTAATTTTACTATAAATAGATACGAATTTGTGATAATTTTGCTATTAAATAAATTGTTGGTAATTTTACTATAAATAGATACGAATTTGTGATAATTTTGCTATAAAATAAATTGTTGGTAATTTTACTATAAATAGATACGGAATTTGTGATAATTTTGCTATAAAATAAATTGTTGGTAATTTTACTATAAATAGATACGAATTTGTGATAATTTTGCTATAAAATAAATTGTTGGTAATTTTACTATAAATAGATACGAATTTGTGATAATTTTGCTATTAAATAAATTGTTGGTAATTTTACTATAAATAGATACGAATTTGTGATAATTTTGCTATAAAATAAATTGTTGGTAATTTTACTATAAATAGATACGAATTTGTGATAATTTTGCTATAAAATAAATTGTTGGTAATTTTACTATAAATAGATATTGTCCTTGATTCTACGAGAAATATGATGTTGAGATAATGCCAAAAGTTAATTTTCTTTTTACTTTTGAAGTTATAAAAATATGATATATATCATTCTGCTTTCACAATTGAATACATGGTAGATGCTACTCAGCTTTTGTTCATACGCATATTTTTGCTGATATTTATCTATATTTTTGTGATGAGGTAGCATCTACAATATTTACATTATTCGGACTATTTTCTACATCTTTATTGCTATTTGTACGACGTTCATATACCCAATTGATTGTAAGAAAGAGTTTGGTTCGAAATTCCTAGCACCTGAAGAACGCCGGAGCGTACAACAGCCGAAACGTCGTACAAATGGCAACAAAGAGGAGGAAAATAGTTCGAATAATGTGGATATTGTGTTGATAGGATTACTAGAAACGGTGACGTCTGTATGTTTTATTATGTAGTTTTACTGAAGTTACATTTTCTAATACAGTTTGATTTCTCTAAGGAAATGTAAGATTTTGTATGGATTAATTTCATGAAAAATTTATTTCCTGTTGATTCGTTGGTTGGTAAATTTATTTGCGTTGCATATCAACACCTGTATGGGTTATTTAATGCCGAAATCTCTATATTTTAAACAAGATTTTATGGCTTTCGCTAAATACATTCTGAACGTAATTAGATGCCTTCAATTACTGATAAAATGTATTGTTGGTCATTTTGTTATAAAATATATTGTTGGTAATTTTACTTTAAAATGCATTGTTGATCATTTTACTATAAAATGTATTTTTGGACATTTTGATATAAAATGTGTTGTTGGCTATTTTGCTATAAAATATATGGCTGATCAATTTGCTATGAAATGAATTGTTGGCCATTTTGATATAAAACGTGTTGTTGCTAATTTTGCTATAAATATGTATTGTTGGTGATTTTACTATAAAATGTATTGCTGGTCATTTTGATATAAAATGTGTTGTTGGCCATTTGCTATAAAATGTATTGTTGGTAATTTTGCTATAAATATGTATTGTTGGTGATTTTGCTATAAATATGTATTGTGGGTGATTTTCTATAAAATGTATTGCTAGCCATTTTATTATATAGATGTGTTGTTGACCATTTTGCTATAATATGTATTGTTGGTAACTTTGCTATAATATGTATTGTTGGTGATTTTTTTCTATAGTATGTATTGTGGGTGATTTTCTATAAAATGTATTGCTATTATTTTATTATATGAATGTGTTGTTGACCATTTTGCTATAATATGTATTGTTGGTAACTTTGCTATAATATGTATTGTTGGTGATTTTGCTATAAATATGTATTGTGGGTAATTTTCTATAAAATGTATTGCTAGCCATTTTATTATATAGATGTGTTGTTGACCATTTTGCTATAATATGTATTGTTGGTGATTTTGCTATAATATGTATTGTTGGTGATTTTGCTATAAATATGTATTGTGGGTGATTTTCTATAAAATGTATTGCTAGCCATTTTTATTATATAGATGTGTTGTTGACCATTTTGCTATAATATGTATTGTTGGTGTTTGCTATAATATGTATTGTTGTTAGTTTTGCTATAAATATGTATTGTGGGTGATTTTCTATAAAATGTATTGCTATGCATTTTATTATATAGATGTGTTGTTGACCATTTTGCTATAATATGTATTGTTGGTGATTTTGCTATAATATGTATTGTTGGTGATTTTGCTATAAATATGTATTGTGGGTGATTTTCTATAAAATGTATTGCTAGCCATTTTATTATATAGATGTGTTGTTGACCATTTTGCTATAATATGTATTGTTGGTAACTTTGCTATAATATGTATTGTTAGTGATTTTGCTATAAATATGTATTGTGGGTGATTTTCTATAAAATGTATTGCTAGCCATTTTATTATATAGATGTGTTGTTGACCATTTTGCTATAATATGTATTGTTGGTGATTTTGCTATAATATGTATTGTTGGTGATTTTGCTATAAATATGTATTGTGGGTGATTTTCTATAAAATGTATTGCTAGCCATTTTATTATTATATAGATGTGTTGTTGACCATTTTGCTATAATATGTATTGTTGGTAACTTTGCTATAATATGTATTGTTGGTGATTTTACTCTATAAATATGTATTGTGGGTGGTTATTTCTATAAAATGTATTGCTAGCCATTTTATTATATAGATGTGTTGTTGACCATTTTGCTATAATATGTATTGTTGGTAACTTTGCTATAATATGTATTGTTGGTGATTTTGCTATAAATATGTATTGTGGGTGATTTTTATTATATAAAATATTGTTGGCGATTTTGCTATGAAATGAATTGTTTGCCATTTTGATATAAAATGTGTTGGTGGTAATTTTACTATAAAATGTATGGTTGATTAATTTACTATAATTATGTAATGTTGGTAATTTTGCTCTAAAATGTGCTGTTGGTAAGTCTACTTTACAATGCATTACTGGTTATTTTGTTTTAAGTACATATTGACAATTTCGTCTTTATTGTTGGTGACTTTTTTTATATAAAAATGTATTTTTATATACTTTCATAAAGAATTTTTATACTTTCATAGTGTTTATTTTATTGTACGTTTTTGTTCTTTGTGATGCCTTCGTTATTTGCTTATAGCTGGGACCTTAACTGATATTAGCACCTCAGTTAAGAGTGGACCTGGGAAAGACAGCAAATAAGAGACAGTTTTTTTTGGTTTTTTTTTAATCATTTCACCCCGAGCAAGGCGGAAATGCCACTGATGTGCAGGGGGTTACATAAATGTAAAAAGAATTAATTAGAAAAGAGTGAGGAGTACAAACTAGTTAGAAAGGAACAATAGAAAGCAGGTGCGATGACAGATACATAGGTGGAGAGAAAGGGAAGGTTATACAGGGGTGGGGAGAGAGCTAGAGTCCAGTGGTTAGTAGATGAGTATTGACTTTGCATTTAAATTTCTGGAGGTTGCAGCCGTCAGGAAAGCAAGAATACGGGAGCGAGTTCCACAGACGGGAAGTGCGAGAGAAGAAGCTGCAGGAGTTCCACGCTCAAGAAACGTCCATTCTTCTGATAAGATGTCTTTCCGTCGAATGCTTCAGTTTTGGGACGTTTCGTTTAGACGAAGAGAGTTTTGTGGATGTTATATGCAATCCCGCACAAACTAATCCTTTGAGGCTCTGAGATGCTGATGTGCCCAGGAATTTTACTCACATGATCTTCAGTGCCGTTCTTTATCATACCCAATACTCATATCACAACAGGGATAATTGTACTTTTAACTTCGATCTTTAAATACGTAGAAAAAATGGAATCCCGGGGGTAAGTTACCACAGTAAATTGGCAGATTTTTTTTTTTTAATTTTTTTTTAGCAAACTTTCATAATTATATCTCGTCAATTTGCGTCGATTCTCCACCTTTTAAGGATTGAGAAATTCCAAAATATGGATTCCATCCACTAGCGTTTATGATATCATTCAGATGTTGTTTATACCATATGTCCGGGATTTCAATACCAGACTTCAAACAGACAGGCGAATGATTATGTTGCCCTCGCCTGTCGTGTCTAATTATGTATTCTTTCTCAGCTAGGACTGAGAACACTCATAATATGTTTTCGACAATTTTATCAAAATTATGACATAAGTGACAGGGGGGATTTTACACATCATTGTTGATTTTAGCCTTTTAGGCTTTAGTTAGGAGACAATGATGTATTATTATTATTATTATTATTATTATTATTATTATTATTATTATTCGATTCCTGCTATTGTCACTCTAATTAACAAGTCTGTGGCAAGATCTTAAGGCAGGTAGTAACGTGTTGTTATGTTTACATTTGATGAATTGTTTTTCTAACTCTAATAACATTTTGCACATCAACCATCAAATCAGCCATCTGTCCGTGCATGTCATATATGATCAGGCGCCCCTGTTGTTAATCTCAGTGTTCTAGACAGGCTCCAAATGAGAATCTGTAATATGTTAGGTCCAGTCTTGGCAGCTCGACTACAGCCACTTTCTCACCGGCGGGATATCGCTTCCCTCTGTCTATTCTACAAATATCTTGGCTTCTGCTCCGACGGACTTAAATCAATGGTACCCCCCCCGCCACAAGAATTTACTCGCGCAACCAGACTAACAACAAGGTCCCACCCATTTACAGTTGGATCAACCAAATGCAGCCCTCAATTCTACTTGATCAGCTTCTTTTCTCGCACTTCCCGCCTGTGAAACTCCCTTCTATATACTTGCTTTCCTCACGGTTACAACCTCCAGGAATTTAAATACAATGTCAATACCCATCTCTTGATCACTTGACTCCAGTTCTTTCTACATCGCCCTGTATATATTGTTCTTTTCCTTTCTTTCTACCTTTGCAACTGTCTTCACACCTGTGTTCTCATCCTTCTCTTTCCCTTTCTCTGACACTCCCTGTAACTGGTTTGTCTTTCTTTTCACCTTGCATTCACTTACGCACAAATACCCTTGGGAAAGGTATTAATCCATCTCTTCCCTCCAATTATGGGTTAAATAATAAGACAGACTGGATTTTATAGCCTTGACTGGCAAACAGTCTCCCGCTGAAAGCAATGGCAACCTACTACGGGATAATCTTCTGCTTTTTTGAGACATGATCGCCCAAAGCGTGTATCACTCAGCCTTGTCACAAAACTTTCATTTTAGAAACACACTGTTATATATTGAAAGTTATATATGTTGAAAGTTCCTAGTAAAAAGACTCTGATCTTGCGTTGCAATAATAAAGCCTTCCATTTCAGCGTTTAATCCAGATATTCATAGCCATCGATAAGTCTTAACTTTATCAACATCAGTTTTAGATAGGGCGTTCTGGATATTTGCCATGTAAATGTTTGTCTTGTCAGCGTTGTTTCATCGGCTAAACGGTCTCATCGTTACTTTTCTTTTTCACATTATCCCGATAGCAATTGATACTTGGGTTCTGTTTTGGTTTTCTACAGAATCTAAAAAATGTAAATCTCCTTTGTATTTAAAACCTTCATTCATAATTAAATATTTTTTCATTTCTGTTTTCGTTTTGTTATCATCGAGTCCTTTGTTGTTTCCAAATATGTCAAAAAGCCAATAGTTGTTGTCTTTTGAAAATTCTAGCCAAATAAGACCACTTCCGCCTTCTTTAGTGAGTATGTAGAGAGAGTCTCTCCCAGCCTGGATAATGCATGTTATTATTATTATGTCATTTTTCATTATAATTTTATTTCTGCTATGGTCGCACTACCTACCAAGTCTGCAGGAAGACCTAAGGCAGGTAATGGTGTGTTGTTATGACTCCATTTCATGTTTTATTTTCAAATCGCTCTAACATCCCTAGCGTTGCAAAGACAAAATTCTCCTTAGTGTGTGGGCTATGCTTACCAAGACATTTTTTGTATATCTCTGAAGCTGAGGTTTCCAGGGATTTTTAATGTATGTTTTTTGTTCCATTTTTTATCATTCCTAGTGCACCTACTATCACTGGCACGATTCTTGTTTTCAATTTCCAGATTTTTTCTATTTCTATTTCCAGGTCTTTATATTTTGACAGTATTTCGAATTCCTTGGTTGCTATGTTACAATCCGCTGGACAAGCCATATCAATTAATAAGCATGTTTTTTTTTCTTTCTGAATTTTAACAATAATGCCCGGCCTATTTGCTTCAATTTTTCTGTTTGTGTAGATAGTGTAATCCCATAGAATGGTGACATCTATTTCTGTAACCGGTGCTGGGTGATGTTCATACCAGTGTTTGTTTGCATATTTTCCAGTGTTTTCACATTGTCCAGTGCAAATATTGTCCTACTCTATCGTGACGATTTTTATATTCATTTGGGGCAAGTACAGAACATTATTATTATGTCATTTTTCATCATATTTCGATATCTGCTATGGTTGCACTACCAACCAAGTCTGCGGGAAGATCTAAGGCAGGTCCTGGTGTGTTGTTATGCCTCCATTTAATGTTTTTTCTATCTTCCCCATCATCCCTAGCGTTACATAGACAAAGTTCTCCTTATTGTGTGGGCTGTACTTAATAAGACAATTTTTTGTATATCTCTTAAGCTGGGGTTTCCAGGGATTGTTTCAATGTGTTCTTTTGTTCCATTTTTTATCATTCCAAGTGCACCTACTATCACTGGCACAACTCTTGTTTTCAATTTCCACATTTTTTCTATTTCAATTTCCAGGTCTTTATATTTTGACAGTTTTTCAAATTCCTTGATTGCTATGTTACAATCCACTGGACAAGCCATATCAATTAATAGACAAGTTTTCTCCTTCTGGTTTTTAACAATAATGTCTGGCCTGTTTGCTTCAATTTTTCTGTCTGTGTAGATGGTGTAATCCCATAGAATGGTTACATCTTCTATTTCTGTAACCGGTGATGGGTGATGTTCATACCAGTGTTTGTTTACAGATTTTCCATAATGTTTGCACATTATCCAATTATTATTATTATTATTATTATTATTATTATTATTATTGTGTAATGCTACTGTTTTGTCTTTTCCCGGTGCTTTTTTTTCGTTTTTCTTAACTTTAATTTCTTTTAATCTTTTTACTTTTCATGCAATCATATTTCTCTTTCTTCATTACTCATCCTTCTTTCTCTTTTCACTCTCACATAATCTTTCTAACCCCACAGCATCTCTTGTTTTTTTAAAAAAGGAAAATAACATATTTCCTTCACTAATACATTTCTACACAACCTCCACCATATTTTCTCTCGGCAAATTCGCCCTGTTTCATTTATACGAAATATAAACTTGTGCTATCGGCTTCTTGCATCGAGAACCTGTTGCCTGTTAATGAGATATTGTAATGACCGCTATAACCTGTCCAGGTGGGCCGACATTCTTTCCTTTTTTTCCCCCCAACTTTCATTTTTGCGTCTGTCTTTTTCCTCCATAGCCGCACATCTCGCCACTGCTTTCTTTACCGAATCGTCTGCTTACGTAAGTCGGGCTTGCTTCATCGATTCGATTTGCTGAAATGAGACGGGAAAGCGAACATACAGACACGAGGTGAATGGAACGAACTATATGGATACGAGGCCACAAGAATAAAAAAAAACATTATCGCGCAGATTTGCATACTTCTGTATGAACTTCATCGGAATTGAAAAAAAGCCCACCATTACTGGTTATGATAAGCATTCGGCAGAAAATATAATAATTGATATATAGTTGTAACAGTAAGGAAACAATCCAAATATCTCATGTTTAAGCAATATATATATATATACATATATATATATATATATATATATATATATATATATATATATATATAAAGAAAGATAGATAGATAGATAGATAGATAGATTTAGGATATATATATATATATATATATATATAGATAGATAGATAGATAGATAGATTTAGGATATATATATATATATATATATATATATATATATATAAAGATAGATAGATAGATAGATTTAGGCATATATATATATATATATAAAGATAGATAGATAGATAGATAGATAGATAGATAGATAGATAGATTTAGGCATATATATATATATATATATATATAAAGATAAAGATAGATAGATAGATTTAGGATTTAGGCATATATATATATATATAAAGATAGATAGATAGATAGATAGATAGATAGATAGATTTAGGCATATATATGTATATATAAAGATAGATAGATAGATAGATAGATAGATAGATAGATAGATAGATTTAGGCATATATATATATATATATATATATATATATATAAAGATAGATAGATAGATAGATAGATTTAGGCATATATATATATATATATATATATATATTGTTTTTCTTTAATCGGAATTGGAAGAGTAGGAAGGTAAATTCCAAGAACATGAGCCTAATAATATTTTAAAAATTTTAACATTAAAAAGTGATTCAGGCAGAGAGCTCAATGCATTAAGAATACAGAGACAATATAAATTAGAGAAGATTTTCAAAATTCAAAGGTTTCGGATGTACATTTCGACATAGGATCTCTAACAGAGATTCCACGTCACGTCAGCGACATTGTTTTGTGCCAAATGGCGAAGGCCCTCGGGTAAAGTGGGGAAGGGGCCAGGTTAACAACGGTCACAAAGTAGAACAGGACAGAGCTGGTAGTGGCGAGTCAAATATATATATATATATTTCTTTAATAACTTTAAATTCATGACTTCCTGTAATGGATAAACTTAATTTTCAGATATTACATTTAAATCTATTCCTCCCCCTCCTAAATATACCGTTTCAAACCCCTGTAAACATTCTCTAGCCTCTACCATTTGATATTTGTTACCCCGTCTATCTCTTGTCTCTACACCCTGTAATCTCGTCACTACCAGCTCTGTCCTGTTCTACTTTGTGACCGTTGTTAACCTGGCCCCTTCCCCCCTTTACCCCAGGGCCTTCGCCATTTGGAACAAAACAATGTCGCTGACGTGACGTGAAATCTCTGTTAGAGATCCCATGTCGAAATGTACATCCGACACCTTCGAATTTTGAAAATTTTCTCTAATTTATATATATATATATATATATATATAACAAGGGAAAAATTTTCTTAGTCGAAATGTTTTGAGTTTGAGTTTGAGTTTTGTTTAACAACATATCAACCTCTGTGGGTTATTTAATGCCAAAAAAGGTATTTTTTTAATGTTCGGTTATAGTGAGAAGGTTGATTGAATTAGATGTTAATGAAATGTTTTTTTTTTGTTTTTTTTCTTTTCAAAAATGTGTTCTCGTAATAATTGTTTCTTGAAAATGTATTGTTGGTAATATTTTTTCTCCAAAAATGTACATATTTTTACAAAAGTCTATTTTTATACTTTCATAGTGTTTTGATCCAAAACGAAATATGCTGGCTAGTAATAGTTTTCTTTTTTGTCTTTTTTTCATGTTTTTCCTTTACAGATACACTCTATTCAGAAATAATTTACACACACACACACACACACACACACACACACACACACACACACACATATATATATATATATATATATATATGATTAATATAAAAGGTTTGTCTCTTAGTTGATTTATGTTACTTTAGCATCGCGACACAAGAGTTTCTTAGGCGGACCCGTCCATTCACTTCTCAGTGGGTACCAGCAATGTATCTGTGCACATAGTATATATATATATATATATATATATATATATATATATATACACTGGACAGCTTAATAACAAAAAAACTCTCTGGGTTCGATTCATGGTAGTGGATGCGCACTGCTGATGAGTCCCAAATACAGGACGAAACAGCCGTCCAGTGCTTTCTGCATTCTCTTGAGGTCGAATATAAAGCTCGATGATTTACTTAATAATTGTTCAAATCCTCCTACTACCTCTTGAATAATATATATATATATATATATATATATATATATATATATATATATATATATAAGTGTGTGTTGCCGTTATTTTAGACGGCATATCGATATAAATATGTTGCTCTCATATTTGATGGAACACGCCCACTCGTTTCCAATAATTGGGAAAAATTTACAAATCTCTCATTTTTGACGGCATGACTAAACTAGTAAATAACACTGTAACACGATGTCTATTCTTGCGTAACAACTGTTATCACCTGTTTGTTTACGCCGAGATAGTTTGAAAAATTGTGAATATTTCCTTCAAACTTTGCTTTTTATGACCAGGACAACAATATTTCGGAAATTTACTTATTCCCATTGAGGAAAACAAGTAAATGTAAATATTTTCGTTCACGCAAAGTAGGAATAAAATGATATGATTCGAAAAAGAATTTATTTATTATAGGATTACACAAGAGAAACCACAAAAAATGCAATCAATTTTGGGCGGGTGGTGATTTACGCTTATACTGAAAATTGCTTTTACGGATCAGGCCACAAAATATTGTCTGCCATCATGTTTTCATTATATGAACCTTGGTAGTGGAGTCCAAATTCCAGTACATCCTGATTGAAACGCGTGATTTGATCCCCTGAATACGCCCCCCCATGTTTAAAGGGAATAATAGTCATTTCCCTTGCTTTCTAGACAGGAGCGATTAGAAAATTACATTTACTAACTAAAGATTAAAGAAAATTGTTACACAGTGTTTCTCACAAATATTTTTTCTAATTTTCAAAGTTGCAAATTGGTTTGATTGTGATGTGCTGGTCGATATATATATATATATATATATATATATATATATATATATATATATATGACTATTTACGCTCTCACACGCTGACTGAGCGCTCTGGGAGAATGGTAGACTGAAAAACAGTATCTACTCTAGCATATACGCATCGTTCATTCAGCAATGAATTATAACACTCTCAGCTATTGGGCGTGTATAATGATAATATACACGCTAAAAGGTCTGTCTCCATCTACCGAGAGCCCATAGCCCAGAGGTATAATCGCCGACTGACAGCAATTCGGTCGGGTTTCAATCCTGGTTAAAAAGCAGTCGGCTGTCTAACCGTACTGATGAGTTGTAATACAGCGAAACAGATCTGTTTGCGGATGACTATACATACATATATATATATATATATATATATATATATATTAATCAGTGTCATTTCATATCAGGCAGTAAAGACGTATGGATACAAAGGAGTACAAGATGTGAAAGAATTAGGAATAAAAATGTTACAAATGAATCAGAAAAAGAAAGAGTAATCAAGATGGTAGTAGATTAAAGTTGGAAAGAAAACATGGAAGCGGAAGAGATTTCCATCAGCGAGAAGTGAGAGAAAACAAACTTTTAGAATCTAATTTACGGTTACATCTAGTCAGCACCACTGTAAATTGATGTAATCTCGTTTACTGCGCATAAATTAAAAGAGATTAGGTACCATAGCGACTATCTCATTCCCATGAATAACAAGAAAGTATTTGTAGAAAAGACATAGAGAGGCAAACTTATCCTAAGTTCATTGGGTTTTTTCAAGGCGCTCAAGGTACATAGCTGTGGCAGCGGACCTTATGTGGCGGCAATATTCTAAGCATTGTCGAATAGATATATAAGCTTGGTTCTAGAGAGAAAAATTGTCTCGCACAGACCACTGACCTAGCGATGGATTCAACATAGACTTTCCTCTTGACAGCTGGGAAAATTAAACCGTGGATATTAGCATTTGCCAGGATGATGGAAGTTATCTAGGAGCCTCTCAGATGATTAGGGGAACATATATATATATACACTATAGTCATCCGCAGACAGATCTGTTTCGCTGTATCACAGCACATCAGTACGGTTAGACGCCGATTGCTTTTTAACACAGGATTGAAACCGGACCGAATTGGCGTCAGTCGGCGATTCTACCTCTGGGCTAGGAGCGTTCGGTAGAATGCTATTGGGCGTGTATATTGATATCCATAGTGCTCTAATTCATTCTTGAATGAGCGATGCGTATATATATATATATATATATATATATATACTATCGACAATAATTATTAGGCTACCCCATTTGATGTATTTCATACTGTTTTATGTGGATAATTTTAATTAAAATAGAATGGTTCTTTTATTATTATTACTTTGCAAAATTTTACAAGACAAGGAAGCAAAGATGAGCTCATCCGAATCACCCTAAATTTTATTCATTCTTTCATTGATGAAACTGCAATATAGGTAATTCTAAAACATTTATAAATTCATTTGATGCACATGTTATTGTGCAATATTAACAGAAGAACCATTCTATTTTCATTTACAATTATTCGCGGGGAAATAAATATTAAAATTAGTATGAAACACTAAAACATCTTTAAAACACTGGGGTGACCTAATAATTATGGCCGATATTATATATATATATATATATATATATATATATATATATATATATATATATATATATATATATATTGACGGGTGTGTGTTTTGGTGCATTGGATATCAGCTCGGAAAGAGGAATCGGTGAGCCGAGTTCGATTTCCAGTCAAAACACTCTGCATTCACTTACGCACTGGTACACTTGGGGAAAGGTATTAATCCATCCCTTCCCTCCAGTTATGGGTTAAATATCTGAGGTCTGCTGTTCATGCGGTCCGTGGCAAACTTCTGCACCGATTGTTTGTTATCAGCAGTTACAAAAAGTGTGGATGGTGCTACACAAGCCTTCCCCACTCTAATCAATTCTTTGTGTGGTAGTCTAACTGAGGTTAGACACTCATACGTCGAAATCGACGGGAGAGTCCATAATATATATATATATATATTTGTGTGTGTGTGTTTAATTGTTTGCTTAGTGGTATATCAACTCCGTATATGTCAATTACTACCGAAATTTAATGGTGGGGAGTATCATTGATTTATTTTGCAAAAAGTGTATTACTGGGGCGTGTGTTGTGGTGCAATGGATGTCGGCTCGGAACGTCAATTCAGGTAGCCGAGTTCGAATTTCAGTTGAATTCCTTGCATTCACTTACGAGAATATATCCTTGTAAAGGGTATTAATCAGTCTCTTTCCTCTAGTTATGTGTTAAATAACATGACAGATTGTGTTCTATAGCCTTAGCTGACAACCTGTCTACCGCAGAAAGTACTGGAAACCTACTCCGGGATAATCTTCTGCCCAGTCAGTCATTTCTCTTTTCAGACATGATCACATGCGTGTGTATCACGTATGGCACTTAACTGACTGTATTACTACTGTTGTTTTCATTCTAAAAGGTATTGTTGCTAATTGCTTAACAATGAAAATATATGGCGGGTATTTTTAATATAAAAGTGTATTTTGCATTTTCATAATGTTGTAAACAAATTTTGGTGTTAACTATTTGCCCATAGCTGGGACCCTAACAGGCGCTACCACCCAGAGTCAGGGTAATAACAGTTAAGAGATTGTTCCAAATTCTTCCAAATCTTCCGATCAGAGGCCTTACTACCGGATGTTGTTCATCGTCATACCCAGAATGTTCTATGTTATGTGTGTGCATGTATGTATCTATGCATATTAAAACATAAGTAATTTTGTCTATGACTTATACGTTAATACGTTACTCATTCAATCGGAGTGTAAAGCATCCAAAAACGGAGATTAAAATTTAAAAATAAAACAAATTTAGCAACGTTAAATTAACAGTTTCGAGGACCAGAAAATAAATTATCTTTTACTCAGGCACATACACACAAATATTATTTGTGGAATACACGCAAAGAATTATTCTTGTTTCCAGGATTGATGTAACATATTACCTTGAATGGTGGATGTAACTGACAATTACATCCGGCTGTAGTCATTTATTTGAAGTAGTGTAAAATGTCAACATCTTCATTATGTCATTATTTTCTTTTCGAGGTACATTTGCTATCCGTTGTAACTCTTGCTGCTACTGAGAGTCATCATGTGGTGTGATGTCTGTTATTTAGTACATTTTTTGGTTTCAGGGTTCTGTACCTTCAGTTTTCTTCTTTTATGTGCCCTGTCCTTTCAGGACGTAGGCCATCATGGCTTTCCACATCTCCCTATCCCTGGTGGATCTTAGCACGCTTTCTCCTGTTACACCACGCAACCCTCCTTCCGTCATCCACCTGCTCAGGCCCTTCAAATATGGTAACTGCTGCTTTCCCTTGTCTTTTCCCCTCTATCTGACCCGTTAGTATCAGGTTCTCCAAGCCCTTCCTCATTGCATGTCCCAGGAACTTTAGCTATCTCTTCCTGAGGCACAGTATTAATTTCCTTTTCGTTTCCATCATTTCCAAAAACCTCATCATTGCTCACATGTTCGATCCATGATATTCGCAGCATCCTTCTGTAGAACCACATTTCAGCGGCTTCAAGTTTTTTCCTTCAACTTCGAAGATATTGTCCAAGATTCACTGCCATATTGAAAAACCGCAATCATCAAAAAGATGATTTTTGTTTTAACCCCTAGACTTCTCAAAGATTTTTAATCATTGCTCAAAACTTTTTAATCGTTGCTTTTAGAAATACGGCTGACAGTTTAGGTATTTCTAAACAGATTTGTCACTATGCCTGGCTTCCATATAAAAGTCTCCATTTGCTGCAGCTGTTTAAGAACATGACTCGAGTTTTTAGGTTAATGTCTTAGTTTTCTTAATCATTTTGCAGATTGATGTTCAATTTGCTTTTCAACATTACTAAATCTGTTATAAATGATCCATACACCGAGGTATTCGAAGGGTTCAGAATTATTTAATACCCCATCTGGAATTTTCACAATGCATTCAGCGTAACTACCGAAATTTAATGGTGGGGAATATCATTGATTTATTTTGCAAAAAGTGTATTACTGGGGCGTGCGTTGTGGTGCAATGGATGTCGGCTCGGAGCGAGAAGTCGGGTAGCCGAGTTCGAATTTCAGTTGAATTCCTTGCATTCACTTACGAGAATATACCCTTTCCTCCAGTTATGTGTTAAATAACATGTAAGTGCTAGCTCATCTTTTATTCCAATTCCAGATCATATTTTCTATTTAGAAATGTCTGGAATTCGAACTCGGCTCCTCGATTTGTCGTTCCGGATATCGACTCGGAACGACAAATCTAGGAGTCGAGTTCGAATTCCAGTTGAATTCCTTGCATTCACTTACGCACAAATACCCTTGAGAACGGTATTAATCCGTCACTTTCCTCCAGTTATGAGATAATAATAGGACAGATTGGGTTCTATAGCCTTGGTTGGCAACCAGTCTACCGCAAAAAAGCAATGGCAACATACAGCGGGATAATCTTCTATCCAGTCAGTCATGTTTCTTTCGAGACATGATCGCCCAAAGCGTTTATCACGTATGGTACTTAATTGACTGACTATTTTTGAATCCTATCTCTTGGAACACTTGATAGGGAATGTTGATTTCTTCTGAGCTTATTTATGAATAGCTATATCCTCTTCATGAATTTTTATAATGTATTTAAAGTCGGTGCTGTCATTGATTTCATTCCAGTTTCAAATCATAGTTTCTCTTTTAGAAAGATTTGTTTTTAATCATATTTATTGGAAGCTCAGTAGAGAATGTTGACTTTTTGCTCACGATCATTCTTATCGCAACTATGAATACCTATATCTTCATTCTGTATTTTTATAATGTATTCAGAGTAGTGGTCATCACTGCTTTCATTCAAATATCAAATCATTGTTTCCCTTTTGAAAAGGTTTGTTTTTGATATGGTGCCCTTCGAAGAGGAATAGATTTTTCCTCATACTTTATATAATTACCTAGATGACCTCCGGAAGGCAGTTACGTAAGCAGTTAAACGCAGTTACGATTCAGGCAATAAGCAGCGTAACTTTACCGTTCGGACTTACTCATTTCTATTTATTTGTTATTAACATTTATTATGAATATATATGTTCTTATTATACTAATACAACTGTTTTGAACTTATCTTCTGTGTTCCGTGTCTTACTTCCAGCCAAAACTGGTCAAACCAACTCCACAACAACTTGGCGACGAAGATTTCATCACGAAACTCCACAACAATTTTGAATCTTAATTATTGGAACATTTGATAGAGAAGGTTGATTTTCTGTTCTAGATCATTCTTATTCTAACTATGAATAACTCTGTTATCAGTATAAACTTCCCACTCATTGTTAGTGCCTTGACTTCAGAATTAAAAACAGGTTCGTTGTCTCTTTTGGTAGATTCGTTTGGAATGCTTAAACGGTTAGAGCTCATCTCATCACATCAGTGGTGATAAATACGCAGGTTATCGTTGTAAAAATAATTAAATAAATTGTGTTTAAAATGTTTCCAATTTGTGGTTCTCCCCCGATATGTAAGGTTACCTAGATTGGCGCAGTTACTCTATTTGATTGATGTGTTAAGTGAATTCAAATTTGAAAAAATGTTTTTACTGTATGAGTAGTTCAAGCGATAATATTCTGACGTGAGATCGACAATGTAGTTATACAGATTTCTATTAGAGAGGTAAACAATTTATTGTAGTTGTTTGATGACATATCTGCCATAATAGCATCCCTTACCAGAAAGAAAACTAAGGTGGGCTGTGTGTTTTTGACTTAAAACAAGGACAGCCTAGTTAATATATATAAACTAACAGTATAGACCGGTGTTGCTCGGGTGTAATGAAAGCTTTAAAACTAATCCATGGTCCTGGAGCTCAGACTCTTTGGACGTTGGCACGAAAGACTAAAAAGCAATAGTTGTTTTCCGTTAAAGCGAAACCGTAGACTGAAAGAAAAATGAATGAATGTAAGTCAAATTTTGATTTCCTGGTATCGATATCATATAAGTTTTTTTCGTCGTAAAATGAATTTTGAAGGCTAAATAAGTCCTCTGAGTAAACGGTATCATGGCTGAGACGAAGAACTACAATTATACCTACTTTGAGCCAAACACGAACAAAAAACGAAAATAAAAGGGCTGAAAAAATACAAATATACAGGCAGATAAACAGACACACACACAAATATCTTGCCTTTTATATATATATATATATATATATATATATATATATATTTTAAATCATATCACCCCGAGCAAGGTGGTAAAGCCACTGATGTGCCGGGGGCTACATAAGAGTGAAAAGTTTAGAGGAGAGAAAGCCGGAAACCACATCCTAAACAGGGAACAAAGGATGAGCCTCTACACCTGTTCAATAGACGTGGGTGGAGTGTGAACCGGGCAATAGTTTAGTCTATCTACTCCAGTTGAAAAAAAAAAGTGAAAATATTGGAAAAGAGAAAACCGGAAACCACATCCTAAACAGGGAACAAGGGATGAGCCACTACCCCTACTCAATAGATGTGGGTGGAGTGTGAACTGGGCGATAGTTTAGTCTATCTACTCCAATTGAAAAAAAAAGTGAAGATTAGAAGAGAAAACCGGAAACCACATCCTAAACAGGGAACAAGTGATGAGCCTCTACACCTGGTCAATAGACGTGGGTGGAGTGTGAACCGGGCGATAGTTTAGTCTATCTACTCCAATTGAAAAAAAAAGAAAAGTGAAAAGATTGGAAAAGAGAAAACCGGAAACCACATCCTAAACAGGGAACAAGGGATGAGCCTCTACCCCTACTCAATAGATGTGGGTGGAGTGTGAACTGGGCGATAGTTTAGTCTATCTACTCCAATTGAAAAAAAAAGTGAAGATTAGAAGAGAAAACCGGAAACCACATCCTAAACAGGGAACAAGTGATGAGCCTCTACACCTGGTCAATAGACGTGGGTGGAGTGTGAACCGGGTGATAATTTAGACTATCTATTCTAATTGAAGAAGAAGAAAGAAAAAAAAGGTAACGGTGGTGAGTTAACTAAGTTTTAATTTAGTTAAAGTCCAGTAAAAGAAATTTCTTCGAAAAAGGTAAAGAACACTCGTTCAAATAACCATGAAACTATTTTTAAATTAGCCACATAAAACAAATCAAATCAAAGCAAAATTATATCTTACTTTTAAGAATACTTCAAAGCTGATCCTAAACCAAACGCACGGGTACTAACGCCAGTAGAGAAAAAGAATTATTTTATCTTTTGGCTGACGAGTGGTGGGGTCAACTAGACAATGACCAGGCAAAAGACGAACAAGGAATTTAACAGGACTTTATGCACTATTGTAAGAACTGCAACCTTAAAACTTCTGAAAATCGTTTCTAATGTCTTTGTCTATGAGTGTATCAAATTTGATGAAAATCGGACCACTCCTTCTATAACCCGATTTTTTCGATTATCGATTTTCGATATTCATCGGGGGTACCTCGACAGAAAACCTAGTTAAGAACACTCGCAGACGCTTATAGTACAATTTTGCAAATTTTCAAGAAAATTTGTTCAGCCGTTTCGGAGTCTATAGGTAACGGACAGACACACACACAGACACATACACACACATACACACATACATACAGAAACAAAGTTCCATTTATAAATAAGTTCGGATTAATCAGTACTTTTACCTTCATGGATCCGATTGTGTGCATGTATGAGAGTATTGAGGGCTATATCTTTGTTTGTATGGTGCATTAATATGTGGTATACCCCACTTCTTGGTAAAACATTTTGTAATTTCACACTTAATTTTATATAATAGAGAAAATTGCTATTGAATTCGGGCAGAGGAGGTAAAAAATCTCCTCTGTAAATATAGTTATTATTCAAATCAAACGCAGTAATACCTAGTGTGGTGAGGTTTTGCCCCTAGTATAGTTTGGTTGTGGCGCTATACTTCAGAGGAGAATCAAAAGGGTTAAGTAGTCAATTTTACTATTTTTATTACTACTATACGTAACTCTGTGTGTGTGTGTGTGTGTATGTATGTGTGTGTCAAATGATTTTCGTTGATTTTTGAAATTTCACGATCATTTTTTTAAACCGAAATGTGTTGATGCGAATTAGTAATTGCCACTATAAAAAATATTGACATGCTGAAATGTGTTTAACTTTCTCTATATCTCTCTCACTCTATCTCTATCTCTCTCTCTCTCTTTCATTCTCTCTCTGTCTGTTACTCTCTCTCTGTCATACTCTCTTACACATTCCCCCTCTCTCTCTCGTTCTCTATGTCTCTATCGCTTTCACTCTTTCTGTCTCTCTCACTAACTCTTTCACTTTCTTTCACTCTCTATCTGTCTTCCTATCACAGACACTCTCCCTCGCATTCTCTCTACCTCTGTCTCTCAAACTCAATCTCATTATCTCTGTTGCTCACTATCTCTCACTGTTTCTGCCTGTCTCACACACTCTCTCACTTTCTCTTAATCTCTCTCTCTCTCTGTCTCTCTCTTTATATCTCTCACTCTAACTTTGCAGATTCTTGTATTTTATGAAAACTCACTAAATGTATAACAGAAACAAGAGACAGGTGATGAGGAGATCTAAACTTATTTATAAATGGAACTTTGTCTCTGTGTTTGCATGTGTCTGTGTGTCTGTGTGTGTGTCCGTTACTTATAGACTCCGAAACGGTTGAACCGATTTTCTTGAAAATTTACACAGTTGTACTATAAGCGTCTGCGAGTGTTCTGTTTTGTGTCGAGGTACCTCCGATAAATATCAAAAATCGATAATCGAAAAAATCGGGTTATAATATATATATATATAAAAAGGCAAGATGTTTGTGTGCCCTTTATACAAATCCACAATTTTTATCCGATTCTCACCAAACTTCACACAAATATTCTTTAGGCTGAGTCTGAGTGGAAAACCGATAATCGAAAAAATCGGGTTATAATATATATATATATAAGGCAAGATGTTTGTGTGTGTGTGTGTGTTTATCTGTTTGTATGTCCTTTATCCAAATCCACAATTTTTATCCGATTCTCACCAAACTTCACACAAATATTCTTTAGGCTGAGTCTGAGCTCCAGGACCATGGATTAGTTTTAAAGCTTTCATTACACCCGAGCAACGCCGGGCTATACTGCTAGTATTCCATAAGTGTGATTATTATAGCACAAAGTAACATGTACGAGCAATTCCAACATGAATCTGTTTCTTCTACTGGCAACCTTGACCAAAAAATACCTGTCATATCGAGAGTGACAAAAGTAAAACTATCCGTTGGGCTAACAAGCTCTTTTGATTTTATGGCTGCCGATTTTTTTTCACTCGGTCTCTATTTTTCTGTTAAAAAAATAAGTGGCTTAAAATTATTAGAAAATCACTTCGGTTTTAATCCTCAACTTCTATTCAGATGTTTCTTAACTTCAGCCCTTTCCGGCAAAAGGCCAGTAAAAATCAGGTTTGGCTGATGTTGATGCTAAGTTTATTTCTAAGTGGTAAATCGTCCTTGATATTATTTACTAAACTTAGCCTTACTTGGCATAAATCCAAAACAAAAGTGTAAATCGAGATGAGAATTTTGTGTTACTAATTATTGGTTCCTCGGGAAGAGAAACTCAAAGGTGCTTAACCCATCAATAGCGGGAAAAGTTTGCAAGAACATGCATAGCAAAGGGCTAAAGAAATATAACAAGAAATGACGAGAAAAACGAACATTTAAAGAGTAGTTTTATAATCACTTGCAAATAACTTGTTAGGTTGTTAGAAATATAATGGCTGATTTCAGAATAATAATTTGTTCTTGAAAAATTAGTTGTAGAAATGTTGAAATTAGTCAAAATACTAGGTTGGATCCTCTATGCACATCTGCCATCCATCGTCGAGATTATTTATTCCTCGTTGATAAAATGTTATTAGCTGTGATACAACAAAACCTTTGAAAGCTAAATTTTACATCTGATTTGGATCTAGCAGTTTTACCATTTAAAAATGTGCTTAAGAGCTTAAAAATGATAATCAGTGGCTAAAAGATCAAGAGAATATGGACGATCTGGTAAACTCTCGTATCCAAAATCTGTGAGTTTTTGCAACGTCATTTTCAGCTCGATGCCCCGCATTATTGTGAAGCAGAATTGGACCACGTCGCTTCATCAATGCAGGTTTCATTTTTTGTAGGTCTGTATGCATTCCAGCTAGTTCATTGTAGTAAAGTGTTGTATTGATGCTCAGATTGGCTTCCAAAAGGCTGTAGTGGATAACACCAATTTCAGATCACAAGACATTCACCATAGACTTTTGTTGATGCAACTTTAGCTTAAGGAAAAGTTTGGGGAACTCATCACAATTAAGCCACTGACTTGATCGTTTATGGTTATCATAAAGGATCACTTTTCATCCAAAGTGATTATTCGGTCAAGAAAGGAATCATTCGTATTACACAGAAAGAGCACTGAGTAAACTTCAAAATGCCTAAGTTTTTGATTTTCATTGAGATCGTCAGGGACCCATTTGTCGAGCTTTTTCCCCTTGCCAATATTCTACAAACTGCGTGAGATCGTTGCAGCGCTGACACCAAGCGTGTGAGGCATTTCTCTAATACTTTGACGTAGGTTTTGTTCAACAATGCTTGCAATTGTTCGTTGTGATTTCTGCATGGCTTTCCTCTACGATCTTCATGGACCTGTCTACCCAAGACCTGTTTATATTAGCAGATGTTCGAGAGGTTATGCACACAAGTTTGAACTGATGCAAGAAAAGTAAAGAAATATCATTATATCATGTCCCTAATAAAGGGCTTCTATGCTTCAAAAATATTTCTGTCTTATTAAAGAGCACACATTGATTATTATCTACACTAAAATTCACCTAATATCTAAACTTATTCGTAAATGGAAATTTGTCTGTGTGTGTGTGTGTCTGTATGTCTGTGTGTGTGTTCGTTACTTATAGACTCCGAAACGGCGAAACCAATTTTCTTGAAAATTTACACAGTTGTACTATAAGCGTCTGCGAGTGTTTTTAGCTAGGTTTTGTGTCGAGGTACCTCCGATAAATATCGAAAAGCGATAACCGAAAAAATCGAGTTATAGAAGGAGTGGTCCGATTTTAACCAAATTTCATACACTCATAAAGAAAGACATAAGAAACGATATTTAGAAGTTTCAAGGTTGCAGTTCTTACAGAAAATTGATAATATATATATATATATATATATAAAAGGCAAGATGTTTGTGTGTGTGTGTCTGTTTATCTGCCTATATGTTTGTACTTTTTCAGCCCTTTTATTTTAGTTTTTGCTTTGGGTTTGACTCTAAGTAGGTATAATTATAGTTCTTAGTCTCAGCCATGATACCATTTACTCAGAGGACTTATTTAGCCTTCAAAATTCAGTTTACGACTAAAAATCTTATTTGATATCGATACCAGGAAATCAAAATTTGACTTACATCCATTCATTTTTCTTTCAGTCTACGGTTTCGCTTTAACCGGTAACAACTATTGCTTTTTAGTCTTTCGTGTCAACGCCCAAAGAGCCTGAGCTCCAGGACCATGGATTAGTTTTAAAGATTTCATGATACCCGAGTAACGCCGTGCTATATTGCTAGTAATTTATAGAAGGACAAAATATAAAATAGAGTGAGAAAGTGGGAGAGACGTAATAAAAGAGTTATTGAGAGTGTTGAAAGAAGTGAGACTGAGAGATCTATAGGGAGAAAAGTGAGAGAAAAGTGAGGGGAGAGAATAACAGAATGTGAAAAGAGTGGCAAAGAGGTAAATAGGAAGAGAGACAATGAGAGTGCGGAGCAGTAAGAGGGAATCTAAGTAGAATGAAACATTGAAAAAAAGAAATGAGAGGGACATTGAAAAAAAGAAGAAGAAATGAGAAAGCCGGAAAGAGATATGCAGAAAGACAGATAGAGGGAAGCAGGGAAATATAGAGATCAAGACCATGATCGAGAGAGAGAGAGAGAGAGAGAGAGAGAGAGAGAGAGAGAGAGAGAGAGTTATTAAGAGATTCGTAAGTGGAACCGTATGTTATTCTAGTCACGTTTATACAAGGTCATTTATAAATGCAATCAAGAGAGTCGGCCTGTGAAGCTTATAATAGGAGAAACCAGATCTTTGGAAACCAAAATGTTCGCGTTTGCGTGCGACACGAGTCATTGACGAACGACAAATGGAAAATATTTTCATCCAAATATCGGGCCAATGGTATTTGTCTCTGGGCGTGTATAGACACGTAGTGGCTATTCTTCATCCAATAGTTGTGGTCAATGTTAATAGGAACGTTGAGAATAACCGTTTCCATGCAAGAAAAACTCGATATTCATCGAACGAACTGTTGGAATTTATAAAACCTTTTCACTTAAGACAGATTTCAGAAACACATATTTCTAAAGTCTAATCATTGCTATCTTTCTTTTTAGTGCCGATTGGAGTTCGCTTCTTATTCTTTTGTTTAAGAAAGTCAATATCATGATTATGTCATTATTTTCTCTCCTCCGAGATCTGATCAGAAAATATCGGGACAGTTGCTATGGTAACAGGGCTAAAGTACAGAGCTCGACACAGATTGTCCCCGAATTCTGTCACTCGTGTACACTTGTAGTTATAAAGTTACTAGCAGTATAGCCCGGCGTTGCTCGAGTGTAATGAAAGCTTTAAAACTAATCCATGGTCCTGGAGCTCAGACTCTTTGGACGTTGGCACAAAAGACTAAAAAGCAATAGTTGTTTCCAGTTAAAGCGAAACCATAAACTGAAAGACAAATGTCTGGATGTAAGTTAAATATTGATTCCATGGTATCGATATCAAATAGGTTTTATTCGTCTTAAACTGCATTTGAAGGCTAAATAAGTTCTCTGAGTCAATGGTATCACGGCTGAGACTAAGAACTATAGTTATACCTACTTAGAGCCAAACCCGAAGCAAAAACTAAAATAAAAGGGCTGAAAAAAATACAGACACACAGGCAGATAAGCAGACACACACACAAATATCTTGCCTTATATATATATATATATATTACCGATTTTCTGTACTATTGTAAGAACTGCAACCTTGAAACTTCTAAATATCGTTTCTTATGTCAATGTCTGTGGGTGTATCAAATTTGATTAAAATCGGACCACTCCTTCTATAACCCGATTTTTTCGATTATCGATTTTCGATATTTATCGAGCGTACCTGGACACAAAACCTAGCTAAGAACACTCGCAGACGTTTATAGTACAACTGTATAAATGTTCAAGAAAATCGGTTCAGCCGTTTCGGAGTCTATAAGTAACGGATACACAGACACACACAGACACACACACAGACAAATTTCCATTTATAAATAAGTTTAGATAACGTTGATTATAGTATTGCTTGAAATGAAAATGTGTGGATTGTGGACGTTTCAACACACAACGAAGCTTCCATCACTGACTCTGGCAAAGATAATCGAGTAGAGAATCTGCATCAAATTGACTTCAAGGGAATCTGGTTGTGACCCACTAACTCAGTCTTAGCAGTAGAAGTATCCAAACTCCCCAAGACTTTAGAAAGCTCAAATGATTCGAAACAATTTGAAAACACTCCTGGCATCTTTTTCTACAAGGGCATTGTGCATCATGCTTCAACCAGTACAAGAGTAAACAAAGAGTACTAACGTGACTTCTTGTGGAGTTTGCAGGATGCTATTTATCGGAATAATCACGTTCGGGCGAGTGAGTAAGTGAGTGAGTGAGTAGCATTTCCATCATCAGAAAGCACCTGACAATTCAGAGCGGCCTCTTCAACAGTTTTTGGCTAAAGACAACATTCCTCTGGACCATATTTCCCAGATCTTACCCTTGTGACATTTTTTTCTTTCATATAACGACATCTCAACTGAATATAACAGTATTTCAAGATTTCGAGAAAATCCAAGGGAATGCGACGAGGCAGCTGCTCGCTATCCTCTAAAAAAATAAAGTTCCAGGAGTTTTGTATTAACGAAAACGATGTTATATGTTACATGTGCTATCCATTTGTCTTCTTGCAAATTTTGGAAGTCTTCCAGGAATGAAGCTTCTATTAGTTAGTAAAACGTTTTTTTTTTGTGATTCAAGTCAAAGCTAATAGTAATGTTGAGATTCACCAAAGAAGAAATTGCAAGTTTTTCAAGAAGACGTTTAAGGAAGAATAACATTGGGGATAGAAAAAGAACAGAAAGGTAGAAAAGTTCCCTGGAAGGAGATAGGGAAAAAAGAAAGAAAAATGAATGAGAGAGAGATGAAGTGAAGAAAAGAATGTAAATATGTTTAAAGGAATAAAACCAGATATGGAGAGAAAAGAATGTAAGACAGAGTGAGAAAGAGGGACGGACGCAATAAAAGAGGTAGTGAGATAAAAAAAAAGAATATTTAGAGAGACTGAGAGAGCGACAGGAAGAAACAGTGAGAGAGAATAACATAAAGTGAATAAAAGAATAACAAAAGAAATCTTAGTAGGATGAGAGAGAAAAAGATATTGAGAATAAAAGAGAGAGAGAGAGAGAGAGAGAGAGAGAGAGAGAGGGCGCGGGAAAGAGAGATACCAAAACACAGATAGAAGGAAAGAGGGGGAGATAGATATCAAGATAGAAAGTGAGAGAGAGATACTGGAAACTTACAGCATTCATTTATCTAACTGTTAGCGTTACTGTCGGTTAAAACTTTTAAAATATGTCTGAAGTTCACTAACTGTTATATTTCTTTCTATTACTAATTAGAATTTCCTTTTTTTAAAGCCGTTTACAGTTTAGTATCTTGATAATGTGCGTTGTGGTGCATTGGATATCGGCTCGGAACGAGAAATCGGGGAGCTGAGTTCGAAATCCAGCCGAATTCATTGCATTCACTTACGCGCAAATACCCTTGGGAAAGGTATTAATCCGTCTATTCCTTCCAGTTATGGGTTAAATAACAGGACAGATTGGGTTCTATAGCCTTGGTCGGCAACCAGTTATAGAACACATAGGTTTTTGAAAACAGTCAAGTCTTACAATATAGTGTTTTGATTTTACTTGCCAATAGCTAAGACCTAAACAGGAACTACCACTGTGGGTCAGGGTGGAACTAAGATCAACAGCAAGTAAGAGGTGATTCCGCGTTCTTCCGAGCATCCGTGTCTGATACCTTGCTGCAGGGTGTTGTTTATCATAGGCCTACACTTAAGTTTATTGAGCGAAATATATAATAGAAACTTTCTATTTTTTGAAGCTATTCTTTCTATACGTTGTGGTGCAGTGGATATCGGCTCGGAACGAGAAATCGGGGAACCGAGTTCGAATTCCAGTTGAATTCCTTGCATTCACTTACGCGCAAATACACTTGGGAAAGGTATTAATCCGTCTCTTCCCTCCAGTTATGGGTTAAATAACAGGACAGATTGGGTTCTTTAGCCTTGGTCGGCAACCAGTCTACCACAGAAAGCAATGGCAACCTACTGCGGGATAACTTTCTGCCCAGTCAGTCATGCCTCTTTCGAGACATGATCGCCCAAGCGTGTATCGCGTATGGCACTTAACTGACTGACTGATCTTGATAATGTCATTATTTTCTCTTCTAGTTACTATCTGTTTTAGCTATTGCTGCTGTTGGAAATATTCCAGTGATGTAGTTTCTCTTATTTGGTAAATCTGTAACTATAGGGAGATGGTTAATGCTAATTGGATTTGGCCTTGTAAGATACATAACCGAACTTCCTACAGCTTACAAGTTTTATCCAGTATTATCAGAAGGTTTTCATCAGAAGGTTGTCAGCAGGTTGGAAAGTGAGTTAGGGGAATTTTTTTTTTTTAATCGTATCACCCCGAGCAAGGCGGTAACGCCACTGATGTGCAGGGGGCTACGTAATAGTGAAAAGATTGGAAAAGAGAAAGCCGGAAACCACATCCTAAACAGGGAACAAGGGATGAGCCTCTTAACCTGTTCAATAGACGTGGGTGGAGTGTGAACCGGGGGAATAGTGTAAGAATAAAATATATATTTTTCATGTTAAAATAGGAATTTATTAAAAGGAAAGAATAACAAAAATAGGTAGCAGGAATGCTCAATAGGAATGCTCAATAGGAATGCTCAATAGGAATGCTCAATGAGAAACAAGTAATGAGTTAAGGGTATTAAGAGTTGAAGAAATGTTCGTTGTAGTTATTTGTTGGAGAGAGTTCCTGTGTACGTACGTATGTATGAACTAGCGTTTGTTTGGGAAAAATGTCTTTGAATGGAGAAAAAGAAGTGAAAGAAATAAGCACATGAGAAAGAAGATGAAAGAGAACAAATGTCCGTGTCAACTTGAAGTTTTTTCGTTACATTTTAGCTTCACTTTTAGTCTTCTCTGCTGCTTCCATGTGTCTCTCTGACATGCTAACCGGAGCCTTTTATAGTAATTTAGATTTTCTCACTAGATCGCTAAGTCCCTCTTGGTCTTGTAGATCGCTTCCATTGGTCAGAAAATCAGTTTAACATCTACTTGCGAAATCCAGTTTCGATTTTTTCTTTAAGGACATGATCAATCCCTTTTCTATTTGGGGAAAAAAACAGGATTTCACACGTTATTGTGAATATTTTTTAAAGTAAAGAAGAAGGTTGATTTTAATTCTTAATTTCCTATCTCACAAATCTCTTTGTTAGTGATTATGTAGCAATGGCCAATGAACTCTGATAAAGTATATTATATACGTCTTTGAGGATGTATGCACTGCAAGGTATTTTTAGTCATTGATCTAGGAAAACAATTGCTTTATAGCTGACAGTTTCAAATTTTCTGAACTAGTTGTCTACTATGCATGACATCCACACGAGAGAAGACCTGACGGAGTTAGAAACGTATCGTTTTGTTCATATTTCAGTTCTGCTTAGAGACCCTACAAGAATTTATTATTGGTGGGTGTGATTTTTAAAATATAATACACCTGGATGATACAGTGACGATGACCGACTAGGAAACAAAACTGCAGAACCTCTTCGACAGGGTGATAGAAGAAAGCGAGATAAAAGAACCTACCTATCAACTGCAAAAAGACAGAAATTATAGGCACCAGCAAAAGAAAATCCACCCAGATACGAGTTACTAATTGGAGGTGCAGGATTTCAAATACCTGAGAAGCATTATTTACGGAGCATGGAGCATGCGACACTGAAATTCGAACACGCATTAGACTAACGGAAGAGACATTCTAAAATCGAAGTCAGGTGTTGAAAAACGAAAAACGAAAAAAATTAAAGAAAATTCATTAGAAAAAAGAAAAGGAGTTGGGCTTGGAAAACCGAACCCTCACAGGGCATATTAAATAAAAACGAGTCAGAGGGAGACAGCATGAAAATTATCTTGCAAGCATGTGAGAATGAATGGTGGAGTGGCGAGCGACGGCTAGTTTTAACAAAAAGAGAAAACTACGGTGAGCCACAAAGGATAGAAAGTTGTGAAAAGCTATTATCGACCATATCCTGAAGGGAGGCGTCACGTAGAAGTGCCATAGGTGATGCACGCTTGGGCGATCATGTCTCGAAAGAGACATAACTGACTGGGCAGAAGATTTTCCCACAGTAGGTTGCCATTGTTTTCTGCTGTAGACTGGTTGCCAGTCAAGGCTATAGAACCCAATTTGTCCTGTTCTTTAACCCATAACCGGAAGAAAGAGACGGATTAATACCTTTCTAAAATGTATTTGTGCGTAAGTGAATGCAACGAATTTGACTAGAATTTGAACTCGACTCTCCGAGTTCTCGTTCCGGGTTGATATCCACAGCATCACTCCGCCTATCCTATACTATATCTATTAATGCAATGCAATTCTGCAATGTATTACTTCTGACCTCACATAAGGCTTCAGTATCTTTTCTACAACCTGGTGTCTTTGCTATAAATATGTTCTTGTTAATTGTTCGGATGAGCTTTTCTTCTATGGTGCCTAGACTTTAAGAATTTAATCGCAGTACTGGATTGGCGGCTAGGTCTCAAAAGTTTTCAGTTAAATGGCTAGATGAAACCATAAATTCTATACTAATCACAGTTTCTTAATCGGACTTCTACCTTGTGCTTTTGTTTTATCTCCTGTTTTCTTAATACCTGTTATTTCCTTATTCTAGATACTAAATATTGTTTTCTTGTCTTATATTATCTGAAGCTCCGTAATCGCTAGCGCCTTGGTAGCCTTATTTATTTCCTTGGAGACAGTCAGTCATTTAAGTGCCATCCGTGAAACACGCTTAGGCGATCATGTCTCGAAAGAGACATGACTGACTGGGGAGAAGATTATCCTGCAGTAGGTTGCCATTACTTTCTACGGTAGACTGGTTACCAGCCAAGGCTATAGAACCCAATCTTTCCTGTTATTTAACCCATAACTGGAAGGAAGAGATGGATTAATACCTTTCCCAAGAGTATTTGCGCGTAAGTGAATGCAATGAATTCAACTAGGAATTCGAACTCAGTTCCCCGATTTCTCTTTCCGAGCCGATATCCACTGCACCACAACGCACATATTACAAATGCAGAGTATTGTCAACAGAACGTACGGCCAATAGTATTCCTGTAAGGGTCTGTATATACACGTAGTAACCATTCTTATCCAATATCAGTAATATATTTTACTCAACCAGGTTATACCAGCTTCGTACTTCTTTCAGAATATTGGAATTGTCCTCACTTGTTCGCCGTTGTCTTTGTAGCGGAAATATTTGTGCTTTAACTATTTGTTGTCAAAAGCTAACAGTCTGGAATAATTCGAAGAGTCCAAAAATGGAATCGGACAACTTGTTATAGAGAAAAGAGTTTAGTTAGAAAATTGAAGTGATTAATTCGTCGACATTTGCGAAAATGGAGAATATTTTTATCGGATTCTTCTTCCTTCTTGTGGTTGAGGTTGTTTATCAACAATATTCTCTCCACGGCCATATCACGCTGAAATACCGGTCCTCACTCGATCGTCAAATTAAGTTTTTTCTCGTTAGAATCGATTTGACAGATTTATAAATCTACCATTCGTCCATAC